>JBBYHL010001086.1:0-12757 GCA_038381835.1 Adansonia madagascariensis | reverse complement strand
ATTGTTTATTTTTATTCACTAACTTGCACTCCAAAGTTTATTGTTTAGATTTCTTAATTTTATTTATCAAAGTTTTATTTACTACAATTTTGAGAAATCAATTCACTCCCCTCTTGATTTCATTCACCACTAAAAGGTCTAAAAAGTATGAATACAAAATAAACACCATAAAAAGAAACGTGTTAGTAAGGCAAAACAAAAGTATAATAACTTTGTGTAAAAATAAACACACAAAAGCATAAAAATGAAGGATGACCAGAATGGATCTTGTAATTGTCTTCAGTTATTGCAGAATAATCAAAGTGACAACTTTGAGACACTTTTGGACTCAATGGTCATTTGAGGTAATGAAAAGAGAATTTTGATTCAAAGGCCTAGTAAAGTTTGGGAGAGAGAAGATTTTTTCTTTGAGTAAAAAACACGGTTGGAGTATCCCCTCAAAAGATAGGGTTGGAGTATCCCCAATGGCGAAGGTTTTTGATTTTATTTTTGGTAATGAGGTTTTGGTTAAAAGGCCTGATAACATCCATGGAGAGAAAATTAGGTTATCAAGTGAAAAACAGGATTGAAGTATTCTTAGAGGTGAAAGTTTTAGTGATTTTTGGAATTTGAATAAAGTTTGTAAAAATAGATTAGAGTATCCCCTCAAAATATGGGGTTTGGAATATTCCCAAAGGTGAAAATTTTTTAGATTTTTGAAAAATGTAATACTTAGAGAAAACAAGTATTTTAAAATTAAAGCTGGCGATTCAAGTGAAAAATAAAATTGATGTTTGTTTGGCCTTGATCCAAGTCTTTTGGAACTCACTTTATGATTTGTGACAAAAGGATTTGATCGAACACATGCTGAGGCATTCGAATGTCTTGAAAATATTGTTCAAGAAAGTTAATTTATTTTTTTGAGTAGAAAAACAAGGGACAACATCGCACTATCTCCTTTCCTGAAATTATTTTGAGCAAATTCAGAGGTTCCAGGGTTTGAGTGAGGTACCATGGGAAAAGTGAGTCAAGGGTCTATAGTAAAAATATTCCATAAATCTTGGAAAATCACTTTCTAAGTGGAATTAATTTTTAAAGTTGAGGTCATTTTAGCATTGACAACACATGTAAGGGAAATGGTGTGACAAACTTTGAAAAACCACTCTGGACTCGTTCAGTATCGTTAAATCGCAAACGATACCTTTCTGGAAAGAGAATTTCATGTAGTTTTCAAAAAAAATATTTTAAAATTTTAAAAAATAATTTGATAGGTCATAATGACCTAAACAAAATGCAAGTTGCTAATTCTAGGGGTTCTAAAACATTAAAAAATTCAATAAAAATCATTTAGGGTTTGAAAATGGCTTTTCAAGTCTTGCTACAATGCTGCCAAGGCAAAAATAGGGTGTTATTTGATTTTTTAGGTTTCTTAAGGTCAAACTTGATCCATGGACATCCAAACATCCGTGACATAGAGAAAAGGGTGACATGGGTGTCGTGAGTTCATTCCTTAATCCTAGGGTAGCTTGGGATGATGAACAACATGTTGACCATGCCATAAATAAGGGTGTTAAACTCAAGATCAAGGCCTAACATTTTTAATAAATAAAAGTGTTATTTTCCTTTGAAAAATAGCATTTTTGAGCTTATTTAACCATGGACCTAGAGGGCCTGATTTATCTCCAAGATTGGAGGATCAATTTAGTGAAAACATTAAATCCATGCTAGTCTCTATCTATTAGAGGTAGCATAGACTTAACATGGGAGTTTTGGTTAAAAATCAGATTTTTGCAACTAACAAGTGCAAAAGATAGGCATCAAGATAATGTTTTTAATCATGTAAAACACATAAACATGGCATATAAGGCTGATATATGCTAGAGTAACAAAGAAGACAACATTTTTATCACATGAAACATGCTGAAAAATGCAAGAATTGCAAAAAAATGCATGAACCATTAAGATGATGCTCATATAACACAAAAGATGGTGCTAACATGTAAAAAAGTACTTTCATATCATTAAACAAATGGTGGATAATTTTTTACAGCATCAAAGGCATGAATTTTATGCCATCTAGCCATAATAAAACATCACCAAACTCAAGGGAACATATAATTAGCTTGAAATATTAAAGTATCAAAAAATATTATGCATGAAAGATGGTAAAGAATGCTAAGAATCAATGAAATAGTGACTATTCTAAATATGCCAAGAATCAATGAAACAAAGGTCCAACCAATATTAAAGAGCCAAAAATAAGGGCATTGTTGGGTTTTCCTTATATACTATGTACAACTGTTTTTCATTCCATTGGTTCTGCAAGTAGAATAGTGGACTAAAGGGTTTATAGTAGCTTGTTCATGGGGAAAGGCTAGGTATGCCCTTGACAAACTACACATTTCATGAAAATGTCCTATTTTTTAGTCATTTTAGGCCTTAAAAATTCATTTGATCCAATCCTAAGTCCAATAGTAAGGCTTAGTACAAATTTTGGATGATTTTTTATGCAAAACTCATGGTTAACTCGAAATTTTGACCCAAGGATGCAAGAGCTGAAAAATACACAAACTAGTCAATTTTGCATGAATGTATCGATATATCTTGGCAAAATACCTAGAATTTATCGATGCATTTTGTCCAAAAATCAAATTTTAGCTACTATTGAGCCTTGTATTAATACATTTGATCATTACAATGATACATTAAGTAAATGTATCGATATAACCCTCGTTTATCAATAAAACCTATTAAATTTTGAATTTTGATGATGTGGAGACCCTATATCGATACATTCATGACAAAATGTAAAATTTATGTGTCTTTGATTCTCTGAACATTTTACCTAAACTAAAAATGATAGGGAATAGATCCATCCTCATTTAAATGACCCTGATGGCATCGTAAACCTAAATAATAACCTCTGATGCCTTAGATATTGGCTTAGACAAAATAGGGTGTCTAGAACTACCCTTTTTTAGTCGTTATGAATATCAAAAATAAGGCAAAGACAAATAAACACTCTTTTGTTCGGGGAAAGATGATACCTCTTGAGTGCTTGCAAAAATAAGATGCAATTAATGTTTCACCGTGATTATTATAGTATAGTGGTAATGATTTCGATGAAAGGATGGGTAGGTTTTGTAAGGTTTGACCCTTTTACTAGGTTTTTGGGTTTTTTCTAAGGTTTAACCCTATAGATAGGTGCCAACTAATATGGACTTTGAATTGGTTGTTGCCTAGCTTTTTGTAGATGGACTTAATTAATGCCTAACTCTTTATGGACAAGCTTAATTAGTGCCTAGTTCTTTATGGATGGACTCCGTTGGTGCCTAGTTCTTTGTGGAAAAACTAATTAGTGCCCAATTTCTTATGGATTGACTCGATTGGTGCCCAATGCTTTGTGGATAACTCAGTTGGTGCCCAATCTTTTTATGGACAGACTCGGTTAATGCCCAGCTCTTTATGGACAAACTCGACTAGCCCCCAGCTCTTTGTAGACTGACCTAATTAGTGCCTAACTCTTTATAGATAGACTTAGTGCCTAGCACTTTGTGAATAGACTTGATTAGTGCCAAACTCTTTGTGGATTGACTCGATTGGTGCCCAGCTCTTTGTGGATAAACTTGGTTAGTGCCTAGTTTTTTGTGGACAAATTTGGTTAATGCCCAACTCTCAGTGGATAGATTCAACTAGCGTTTAACTTTTTATAGACATCAATTGATGCCTAGCTCTTTGTAAATTAAAGGGGGAATAAGCATCCATCTCTTTGTGGATTGAAAGGATATACATCTAACTCTTTATGAACTAAGAGGGAATACATTTAGCTTTTTATGGACTAAAGGATATATGTGCAGCTCTTCATGGACTAAGGAATATGCATCCAACTTTTTATGGACTAAGAGATATGTGTCTAGCTCTTTGTGGACTATGAGGGAATACGTCTAGCTCTTTTTAGACTAAGAGATATTCACCTAGTTCTTCATGGACTAAAAGATATGCATCCAGCTCTTCATGGACTAAAAGATATACGTTTAGCTATTCGTGGACTAAAGGATATATGTCTAACTTTTTATAGATTAAGAGGGAATGCATCTAACTTTTCATGGACTAAGGGTATTAGTTTTGGTACCTTTCCTGGATGGCTTTCTAAGTTGCAAGCACATATGGTCAATGACTCTTACCTAGACTTTTTTAGGGTTTTTTAAAAATAAAAATCTGTCCCAAGGTTCTTCACTAGTTTAACTTTTGAGAGTAAAAGTTTATAATTGAAAGATGTTAATTGTTCTATGAATGGTGCATATGGATGCAAATGCATGTTTGAGTGATGAAAAAAATGAAGGTTTTAGAAACCTAAATTGGCAATCGTTTCAGTAGTTTGCTCACTCATTAATTTAATCGGGCAACCTCTTGTTTGAGGTTCACCAATCTTGCTCTAGGTTTTTAGAGGCTTTGAATGTCAAGGTTGTTTTTGGAAGGTATGGATGGCCTGTGACTGTAAAAGAAAGGTCCTGAGCTTAACTAGCTAGCGTTTGGGATTCTTTTGGCTGGGTTCACCCATAAATTTGATGGACTCATTTTTGGTTTATTTTAGAGGGCTTTTTGGTATTTTAGGTTACCTATCCTAAAATTTATGGGTTAGTGACAAAAGTTTAGAATAAGTTTTAGATTCTACCTTTTGGTAAAGGTTTATTGGGGAAAAGGTTTTGAACATGTTTTCAAAATATAGAGGTTTAAGAATAAGACCAACTGTGGTCCCAAGGTTCATTTTTAATCTTTTGATGTGAAACAAAGTTCTTGTAAAGTTTTCATTTTTTTAAAGTAATACTAGGAAATTCTATTATCAGTTTTGTCCATTTATTAAGCATTGTCAATTAAATGGTGCGTATAATGCACATGGAATATAAGTGTTAAAAAAGGAATTGAAAGAGAAATCAAGAAATCATACTTCATTCAAAACAAGAAGAGTATAAGTTATTACAAATTCTAAGATCATGAAAAATTTTGGGATACCAGAGAGTTAGGAATAGGTTTTCTACCAACTTGTGCCTTTGATGCTAATGATGACATGACTTTTCCACTGGGTACTTTTAGAGACCTTTCTCAAACAATCAATCCTTTTGGTGTTGGTCGACCCATAAGATGACTCTTTGAATTATCCCATGATGTGATGGTTGCTCGAAGGTTTGGTAAACACTGCCTTTTTTGTTTAGATTTGGGTAAAGTTTGGCAGGGCATATTAGAGTAAGATAAGTGGATCAGGTTATGATTTGACATTTTGGTCATGGTACAATGATAGGCTAGGTTGGTATTGATCTAAACTGATGATAATCCTGATGTGGTTAGGTTTGGGTAAATAAGAGTTTGGTTGCTTAGACCACCCTTTCAAGTTTTCAACTTAAGCTAGTTTATTTTCTTAGATGCCCTTTTGGGTTTTCATTGGAGTTTTTATAGGGTTATAGGATGTTGTTTTAGGTTTTTGCCCTAAAGTCCTATCTAGGCATAATATTTCTTGATAAAATCAAAGTTAACAGGATTACATAAGCTATTATCGTCTATCTTAATTGAGATTAGGGTTGTTCCCTAAAATACACATTTCATCATGTATGGCTCTCCCAGATTTGATCCATTTTCTTCAAGCATCTTTGTGGATTGGAAAGATTTGTTTAAGCACTAGGTCACCTTTTCAAAATTGATGAGGGTAGACCTTCTTGTTATGGGTTCTCATCATATGCTTTAGGTACATTTGCCCATGATATATGGCTTTCATTTTTTTCTCCTCAATGAGATTAAGCGGCTCGTATCAATCACTGATCCATTGAATTTCTTTTAGTTATGATTCCATTAAGACTCTAACTAAAGGGATCTCAAACTTGATAGGTAGAATGGCTTTCATGCCATAGATTACAAAAAACGGAGTACCTGTAAAAGTTTGAATTATTATGTGGTAGGCATGTAGCATAAAAGGCAGCTTCGTGTGCCAGTCTTTATATATTTTAGCCATTTTTTCAACTATTTTCTTGATATTCTTGTTGGTTGCTTTAACTGCCCCATTTGTTTTCGAGTAATAAGGGACTAAATTATGATGTTGAATCTTGAAGTGAGAGCAAACTGTTTACATCATCTTATTTTTTAAATTGCACTCATTGTCTGTAATGATATGTTTGGAAAGCACATATCTATAGATGATGTCTTATTTTATAAATTTGCACGCCATAGATTTAGTGACATTAGCATACAAAGCTATTTTTACCTATTTGGTAAAATAATCAAGGTCAACTAGGATGAAACAATGCTCATTGGAAGCCTTAAGAGTGATAGATAAGATCGTGTCCATGCCCTTACATAGAGAAAAGCGATGAAGTTATCATGACATGCAGGGGTGATGTAGGACATGGATTTTATCGGCGTAGATTTGGCACTTGTGGCCCTTTTGAGCATAATCGATGCAATTCTTCTCAAAAGTTTGTCAATAATGGCCCGATCGCATAACTTGTTTTGTCGTTTAGTGTCCACTGACATGCATACTGTATTTTCCCTTATAGACTTCTTTTAGGATCCTCTTGGCCTTGAGAGCATTCACACATTGGAGTAACACTTGATTCCAACCTTTTGTATAAAATTCTATTATCTAGAATGAAATTTATGGCCATTCTTTAGATTGTTCTCTTGTCAATTTTAGTAGAATGCTCAGGGTATTATTAATCTCGAACATATCAGAGAATATCATGGTACCATGATAAACCATCTTTTTCCTCTTTTATATGCTATGGCAATGTGCTAGGGTTTCATAAATGCTTATTTATATTGTGTGACCTCTAACTCTTGGTTTACTTTAAACATGAAGGCTAGGGTTACTAAGGCATCGGCCATTTGGTTTTCCTTCTGAGGCATATGCTAGAAGTTAACTTCATTGAATTCTTGTCTTAGCTTAGAGACTAGCTTAGCATCCTAGGCTCTCATTCTCCTCGTAATTGATAGATTACCAAGGTAAAATTCCTAAACATTTGTAAAGTCTTAATGCCGCTTTTGATGGTAGCTTGAAGTTCGATAAGGCACGCCTCATATTTGGCTATGTTGTTGATACAGGCAAAGTTTAGTCTTGTAGTAAAGGGATAATTTTTTTGTTATATCAAATCAAAATGTCCCCAATGTATCTGAAGCTCCATCAAAGTGCATTTTCTAAGATTGATTGTAATCATAAGTGTCTTCTACCTCGAATATGCATATTAGATCTTTATTCAGGAATTTAAAATCCAATGGCTTATAGTCATCTATCGCTCAGCTTGCTTGGAAGTCAGTTCTTGCACTTTCTTTAATGACTTTTTAGTTTACATAGATAATTTCATACTTAAAAGAGTAAGACTTGCCACTTAGCTAATCTCCCTGATAAAGCAAGGGCCTCACTTATATATTTGATAAGGTCAAGTTTAGCAAATTAGCCATGTGTTATGGTATAGCATACTGTCTAAGCCCCCCAGCAGTTCATATTGGAGTACAACATACTTTTTCAACTACCAAGTAATTGTTTTCATATTTTGTGAACTTTCTACTTAGATAGTAAATAGCCTACTCTTTTTTCCTAACTTGTCGTGTTAACCCAATACGCAACCCATAGACTTATCAAAAACTTATAGGATAAGAATGAAGGCTACTTGAGCATTGGTGGTAGAAGTGACAAGTAATGTTTGACTTTGTTGAAGGCATTTTGGCATTCTTCATTCTATTCTTTGGGGTGCTATTTTTGAAGTAATTAGAAGATTAGATCTTATTTGTTAGTTAGTTCAGATATAAATCTAGTTTTGTAGTTTAGCCTCCCTGGGAAACTCTTCACCTCTTTTAGGTATGAGGTGGTGGCAAGTTTTGAATAGCCTTGTCTTTGTCAAGGTTAACCTCTATCCCTTCTTCACTTACAATGAAGCCCAATAGCTTGCCAGGAATAACATCAAAGATGCATTTAAAAGGATTTAGTTTGAGCTGGTACTTATGCAACCATTTGAAGACCTTTTAAAGGTTGACAACATGCTCACTTTTGTTTAGCAATTTAGCAATCATGTCATCCAATAAACCTCTATCTCCTTGTGCATGAGGTCATGGAATAGTGTTATCATTGCTTTTTGATAGGTTGCCCTTGCATTCTTGAGTCCAGAAGGATTAACTTTGTTGTAGAAAGTACCCCACATGATCATGAAAGTGGTTTCCTCCATGTCCTTAGGTGCCATTTTGATTTGGTCATAGCTTAATAATCCATCCATGAAGGAAAACATTGAATTTTTGGCCATGTTGTCTACTAAAGTGTTGATGTGGGCCAAAAAGGAAGTTATCTTTTATGCTAGCCCATTTTAGATCCTTGTAGTCCACACACATCTACACTTTGCCATCCTTTTCGGGGATCAAGATTATATTTTTCTACCCACTTAGGATACTTGGTTACTTTGAAAAATCTTATATGGAACTACTTTTTTACTTCTTTTTTAATTTTCAGAAGCATCTTTTTCATTCTCCTAGGCTTTTGTTGTATAGACTTATATTCAGGTTTATGGGGAAACTTATGGACTCCAATGTTGGTGTCTAATTTGAGCATGTCTTGGTAGGACCAGGCGAACATATCTTAAAATTCTTAAAGAAAGTTTATCACTTTGGTTTGGTTTGATGAGTTTATAGAGGTTTTAATCTTAACTTCTTTATAATCTTCCTCTGTTTCTTGGTTTATGCTTTCAATGGGTTCTTTATGAGTTATGATCTTTTTTTCTTCTTGTTCAATTAATATTAGTAGCTCTGGGGTTACAAGACTCTTTCCAACATTCCCTTTAGGCTCAACCTCACCAACGTAGATCGATTGCTTAAAATTGATTCATGAAATCTCAGTTTCAGTATTCATGTCACTTTTATTTGGGTACTTGAAAATTTGGAAAAAGAATAATATATGTGGAAAATTATGTAGAAAAAAGTCTAAGAGTTGTAAGAAAAATGAGAATGGACACAAAAGATGAAATGTATAATACTTAGTCATTTTCATTGGTAATACTTAATAAAAATATGCCTATATAAATATCTTACAATGCTCTTAGGTAAAAGCATATAGGTTTAGTTCATAACATTACTTTCAAACAAATTTAAACAGCATAAGAATCTCAATTTTAATCAGACACTTAGAACAAATCCTAGAAGGCATAGACTTATCTCATGGTCAATTGCTAAATTATTGGCTCACATTTATGTTGATGAAGAAACCTTCAGATGTCTTGTTCAATATAAGCATAACATTGTGGAAGTTGGTATTCACAAGTTTCCTAGATGAAAACTTTCTTGAAGAAATGAAAGCATTATTGGTTCATGTATCGTGTTTTAGCCCAATAGGCAGGCCATTCTTTTTTCATAATTCCTCTGAAGTCGCCTTTTTTTTTGCTGTGCATTGGGCTTGAACCCCAAACCCCTTTTATCAATTTGGTTGATGACTTTTAGAGCTTTGACAATTCCTTATAAATATTTTTTGAGCCCCTTTCCAACCCAGGCACCTTTGCCAATGGTTAACTTTAGACCCATATGAATGCTCCTCGATAGATGACGCTCAACCATTCGCAACCCCTCCTTGACATAAGTGGCATTAGAAAACTCAAAAGATGAAAAAAAGGATTTTAAAACATCCTTATTGGGCTCGATATTTGAGGTATCGGTAGAAGTAGTAGCAATAATGTCTTTCTACTATCCAAATTTGTTTTCAATGATGAATTTCAAAATTTGATGCAATAATGATGGTACTACCTTTATAGAGTGAATCTAAGGTCTTTTCAATAGGCAGTTATATGATAAACCAATACCTATCACATGAAGTTTACTTCATAAGTGCATAGGTTGATTTAGAGTGGAATGGTGATGTTCTCATGATGTCTTTAAAAGTCATATCGAACGCTTGCAAAATTATGTAACTATTTTTGATATGGGATGCATTATGAGGAGCTTGCTCAAGCATGATACGAGCATTACATTTGAAGCCTACCCATTATCAATGAGTACCTTAGGCAACATGCTATTTTTTAGCATGTGGTTATATGAAAGGCTTTGTAGTTTCCCCTTCTTCCATGGGGAATTTCATTATTACTGAAAGATATATAGCTGTCATTAGTGGTGTTACTTACCAAGTGATCCAACTAGCCTATGAGGATGTCAGAAGGGACATATGCCTCATTTAAGACCTTGAGGAGAGCATTTCTGTGAGCTTTAAAGTTCAATAACAGTGATAGCATGGATATTTTGGTTGGCTGCTTGTTCAACTGATCAATGTTGTTGTATTCGCTGTGCTTGATGAGCTTAAGGAATTTTGTAGCTTTTTCCTCACTCATCGATTCTTTAAAAGGCTTCGAATATGATTTTTTGGTTACAAACTTTGATGCTTAAGGGATGAAAGTAGTGTTTATTTGCTAAGTTTTACTTCTTAATGCAACTTGGGCATAACGTCTGCCATTTCGAGTTAGGTGACTTATCTTTAAGAGGTCAATGTTAGCTGCTTATTGGCAAGATTCTCCGATGATCAAAGTTTTGCTTTCATACTTCTAGGGTCCTTGTTATCTTTATAAGAGAAAGAGGATGGAAGTTGAATGATCATCTTTTGTGTGGGTTGAATAGGGGTAGGTTTGATACTTGATCAGTCGTCAAAGAAGACCAATGGCCTTCCAACCCTGTAGAGAGGATTCTTCTAGTCCCTTTTCTTAGTATATTGATAGATGGTACCACATTTGCTGACTTAGTAGGCAAAACTCTTTTTTATTGTAGAATTCAATGCTGTCCTCATTCATCATTCTTTGGACCACGACACAAAACTTTTTGCATATTTAAAGAGTGTGACCATAAATGGTATGGAAGTCACAAAAGTTAGTGGATCCCTTGTTTGTTTTTTTGACCCCGTTATTCAATTCAGGTTATGCCAGGATTTACCAAACCGATTCATTGGTGTCCTGACTTCCTCTATGCTTTTTATGATCTCATAGTCATCTTTAATACCTATTCCATCCACAGTTGATTTGGTATGAGCTTGGAGTGAGCTAGTTCCAACATTGGCTTTTGGCCATTGTTTAGCCTCGATCCTTTTTTCCTTTGTCATTGGAGGTATCATTTTTGGTTGAGTCATTTTTCATGGCCTCATCGATCATTTCACACAGTACGACTACATTTGTAAAGTTTGTCAAGATGCTTTTTACCAACTTCTCATAATAAAGCACTTGTAATATGCCAACAAATCTAACAATCATATATTTCTTTATCAACAAAGGGTGAATCTAAATCGCCTCTTTCATTTATCTCTAAGCATACTACTTGAAGCTTTCATTGGCACTCTTTTTCATGCTCATGAGAGAAAGGCAATTCAAAATTCACTCGGATACAGATCCTTCTTCATCCACGACATTAATAAATGGGTTCATGTATTCATCCCACTTTTCATAAGGCTTGATTTTGGACTAATCCATCATCCCTTGGACCATCTCTAGGAAAAGTGGGTAGTGTTATAGAATGTGCCTTGGATCATAATGGCAGTAAAAGTGTTTGGTGGTTTTTTCATTTTAGCTTTTGACTTCTAACACTACTTAGCTGTTACAAAAGTTTTACATACCTTGCTTATAGATGTCTTGACCTCTTTGATACTTTTCTTAACCTAACAACTTTCTCATTGATCATTGCATTCACTTTTGGCTTTGTATGGTTAGGAAGTGTATTGCCTCCAATATTAGGTCTAGGCCCTTGTTTGACCTTGATCATGCCTTTTTCTAGTAAACTATGTGTTTTCTTTGTGAACAAGGTGTAGTTCTCAATAGAATGGCCTTTTGCCTTGGCATGGTACTCATAATAGGCATTTTTATTATACAATTAGGGATATGAAGGCGATCTCAAGTTCATGAATACTGGGGCCACTAGTTGGCTTGCTAGTAATCGAGAATAGATTTTTGTATGAGTATGGGAATGGATTGAAATGTTCACTTTCTCAGGGTGTTTGTTGATTGTTGAGGTTTTGCATTGTTTATGAGTTGGTGTATTTTGATCGTTATTTTAAGTGGGATTCAACGTGAAGCTCATTATCAGGGCAGACCCGGTAGAATAGATTTGTTGTGGCATTAGTGAGTAAGGATTAGGGTACAACATGTTTGGAAAGCACATAGCCTGTGTCGGACTTTCGCTAATAGCATTCATTTCATTCTTTTTATCCTTGGTGATTGACTTTTTGGTCAAGCTAGATGATTTTCCTCTTAATATCTTATCGCTTTTTATGGGGTTACCAATCATTTCACTTGATATAACCATGTTCGCAAAGTTCTTCATGACATTTCCCGTAAGTTTCTTGGTTATATTTTTTTCTACAAGTTTCTCATAAGATTTATATTTTTTTGCTGTATTATCAAGTTTTATAGGATATTGCTGATTCTAGTCCATTTATTTTATTTAAGATGTGCAATTGGAAACCTTTTTTTCTTAAATCCTTGATAAAAGGGTAAAAAGTTAAGTTTCATTCAAATTAGTCTTTTTGACTAATAGCTTTTACATATATTATAAGTAAAAAAGTAGTAGGAACTAGAATGAACAGCGCAGTAGGGCTTTCAAAATGTGTTGATGAACATGACCATCATTTCTTTCTTAGTTATAGAAAGGTGCACTTAAGTAGCTTTTTCTCTCCACTTTTGAGCATATCGCCTGAAACTCTTGGAGGCTTTTGATGGAGATCTACTTGCACAAACGCCTATTTCCAACCATTCTTATGATCCTTTGCAAGGAATTGGAGGTCCAATGA
>JBBYHL010001075.1:0-12759 GCA_038381835.1 Adansonia madagascariensis | reverse complement strand
AACTCCTTCTTCTTATTGGGATAAATGATGTTGATACTTTGGTTTCATAAGAAAAGCTTTTATTTTCACTATTTTTTGGAGTTAATGTTCATTTGTCAATTGGGAAAAACATAGATTCACTTAATAATCTCCTTTCTTTTCATGATTGGGCTTCATAAACTCATTCTCCTCATTGGGATAAATGACATTAACGCTTTGTTTCATAGGAAAAGCTTTTCCTCCCGCCATTTTTTAGAGCCAGAGTTTGTCTTTCAACAAGGAGAAACACAAAATCACATAATAATCTCCTTTCATTTCATCATTGGGAACCATAAACTCATTCTTCTCACTAGGATAAATGATGTTGATGCTTTGGTTTCATAGGAAAAGCTTTTTTTTCCCACCATTTTTTAGAGTTAAATTTCATTTATCAATTGGGATAAACACGGATTTACGTAGTAATCTCATTCTTTCTAGGATTGGGCACCATAAAGTCATTCTCCTTATTGGGATAAACAATATTGATGCTTTGGTTTCATAAAAAAGACTTCTCTTTCTGCCATTTTTAGCATTAATGTTCGTTCATCGATTTGGACGGACATGAATTCATGTAATAATCCCTTTTTTTTCATGATTGGGCACCATAAACTCATTCTTCTCCTTAGGATAAATGATGCTGATGCTTTAGTTTCATAAGAAAAGCATCTCTTGCCACCATTTTTAGAGTTAAAGTTCATTTGGCAATTGGGATAAACGTAGATTTATATAGTAATCTCCTTTTTTTTCATGATTAGGCACCGTAAACTCATTCTCTTCATTAGGATAAATGACGTTGATTTGTTGGTTTCATTTAAAAGGCTTTTCTTTTTACCATTTTCCTTGGAAGTAAGGTTCATCCAATAATAGGACAAATGTGGATTCTCATAATAATCTACTTTTTTTTTTAGGATTGGGAACCAAAAACTCATTCTCTTCATTGGGAAATCGTTACTTTGTTTTATAAAAAAACTTTTCTTCCCACCATTTTTTAGAGTAAATGTTTATTTATCAATTGGGACAAACACAGATTCATATAATAAGCTTCTTTCTTTTCATGATTGAGCACCATAAACTCATTCTCCTTATTAGGATAAATGTCATTCATGCTTCGGTTTCACTTAAAAAACTTTTCTTCCCACCATTTTTTAGAATCAAAGTTTGTCTATTAATTAGGACAAACACAGAATCACATAATAATCTCCTTTATTTTCATGATTAGGAACAATAAACTCCTTCTTCTTATTGGGATAAATGATGTTGATACTTTGGTTTCATAAGAAAAGCTTTTATTTTCACTATTTGTTAGAGTTAAAGTTCATTTGTCAACTGGGAAAAACATAGATTCACTTAATAATCTCCTTTTTTTAATGATTGGGCTTCGTAAACTCATTCTCATCATTGGGATAAATGACATTAATGCTTTGTTTCATAGGAAAAGCTTTTCCTCCCGGCATTTTTTAGAACCAGAGCTCGTCTTTCAATAAGGAGAAACACAAAATCACATAATAATCTCCTTTCATTTCATCATTGGGAACCATAAACTCATTTTTCTCACTGGGATAAATGACGTTGATGCTTTGATTTCATAGGAAAAGCTTTTTTTTCCCACCATTTTTTAGAGTTAAATTTCATTTATCAATTGGGACAAACACGGATTTACATAGTAATCTCTTTCTTTCTAGGATTGGGCACCATAAAGTCATTCTCCCCATTGGGATAAACGATATTGATGCTTTGGTTTCATAAAAAAGACTTCTTTTTCTGCCATTTTTAGCATTAATGTTCGTTCATCGATTTGGACGGACATGGATTCATGTAATAATCCCTTTTTTTTTCATGATTGGGCACCATAAACTCATTCTTCTCATTGGGATAAATGATGCTGATGCTTTAGTTTCATAAGAAAAGCGTCTCTTACCACCATTTTTAGAGTTAAAGTTCATTTGGCAATTGGGATAAACGCAGATTTATATAGTAATATCCTTTCTTTTCATGATTAGGTACCGTAAACTCATTCTCTTCATTAGGATAAATGATGTTGATTCGTTGGTTTCATTTAAAAAGCTTTTCTTTCTACCATTTTCCTTGGAAGTAAGGTTCATCCAATAATGGGACAAATGTGGATTCTCATAATAATCTATTTTTTTTTAGCATTGGGAACCAGAAACCCATTCTCTTCATTGGGATATCATTGCTTTGTTTTATAAAAAACCTTTTCTTCCCACCATTTTTTAGAGTTAATGTTCATTTTTAATTGGGACAAATACAGATTCATGTAATACGCTTCTTTCTTTTCATGATTGGGCACCATAAACTCATTCTCCGTATTAGGATAAATGTCATTGATGCTTCGGTTTCACTTAAAAAACTTTTCTTCCCACCATTTTTTAGAATCAAAGTTTGTCTATCAATTAGGACAAACACAGAATCACATAATAATCTTCTTTATTTTCATGATTAGGAACCATAAACTCCTTCTCCTCATTGGGATAAATGATGTTGATACTTTGGTTTCATAAGAAAGGCTTCTATTTTCACTATTTTTAAGAGTTAAAGTTCATTTGCTAATTGGGAGAAACATAGATTCACTTAATAATCTCCTTTCTTTTCATAATTGGGCTTCGTAAACTCATTCTCCTCATTGGGATAAATGACATTGATACTATGGTTTCATAAGGAAAGCTTTTCTTCCCACCATTTTTTATAACCAGAGTTCGTCTCTCAACAAGGAGAAACACAAAATCACATAATAATCTCTTTTCTTTTCATCATGGGAACCATAAACTCATTCTTCTCATTGGTATAAATGACGTTCATGCTTTGGTCTCATAGGAAAAGCTTTTTTTCCACCATTTTTTAGAGTTAAATTTCGTTTGTCAATCAGGACAAACACAGATTCACATAGTAATCTCCTTCTTTCCAAGATTGGGCACCATAAAGTCATTCTCCTCGTTGGGATAAATGGTATTGATGCTTTGGTTTCATAAAAAAGACTTCTATTTCTACCATTTTTAGCATTAATATTCGTTCATTGATTTGGACAGACATGGATTCACACAACAATCTCTTTTTTTTCATGATTGGGCACCATAAACTCATTCTTCTCATTGGGATAAATGATGCTGATGCTTTAGTTTCATAAGAAAAGCATCTCTTGCCACCATTTTTTAAGTTAAAGTTCATTTAGCAATTAGGACAAACACGGATTTACATAGTAATCTTTTTTCTTTTCATGATTAAGCACCATAAACTCATTCTCTTCATTAGGATAAATGATGTTGATGCATTAGTTTCATTTAAAAAGCTTTTCTTTCTACCATTTTCCTTTGAAGTAAGGTTCATCCGACAATGGGATAAACGTGGATTCTCGTAATAACCTACATTTTTTTTGGGATTGGGAACCAAAAACTTATTTTTTTCATTGGGATTTCAATGCTTTATTTTATAAAAAAAGTTTTCTTCCCACCATTTTCTAGAGTTAATGTTCATTTGTCAATTGGGACAAACACAGATTCATATAATAAGCTTATTTCTTTTCATGAATGGGCACCATAAACTCATTCTCCTTATTAGGATAAATGTCATTGATGCTTCGGTTTCACTTAAGAAACTTTTCTTCCCACCATTTTTTGGAATCAAAGTTTGTCTATCAATTAGGACAAACACAGAATCACTTTATAATCTCCTTTATTTTCATGATTAGGAACCATAAACTCCTTCCCTTTCCCCCCATTGCGATAAATGATGTTGACACTTTGGTTTTGTAAGAAAAGCTTTTATTTCCACTATTTTTAGAGTTAAAGTTCATTTGTCAATTGGGAGAAACATAGATTCACTTAATAATCTCCTTTCTTTTAATGATTGGGCTTCGTAAACTCATTCTCCTCATTGGGATAAATGACATTGATGCTTTGGTTTCAAAAGAAAAGCTTTTCTTCCCACCATTTTTTACGACTAGAATTCATCTCTCAACAAGGAGAAACGCGCAATCATACAATAATTTTCTTTCTTTTCATCATTGGGAACCACAAACTCATTCTCTTCATTGCGATAAATGACATTATTGCTTTGGTTTCATAGGAAAAGCTTTCTTTTCCTCCATTTTTTAGAGTTAAATTTCATTTATCAATTGGGACAAACATGGATTCATATAGTAATCTCCTTCTTTCCAGGATTGGGCACCATAAAGTTATTCTCCTCATTGGGATAAACGATATTGATGCTTTGGTTTCATAAAAAAGACTTCTCTTTCTACCATTTTTAGCATTAATGTTCGTTCATCGATTTGGATAGACATGGATTCACGTAATAATCTTTTTTTTTCATGATTGGGCACTGTAAACTCATTCTTCTCGTTGGGATAAATGATGCTGATGCTTTAGTTTCATAAGAAAAGCGTCTCTTGTCACCATTTTTAGAGTTAAAGTTCATTTGGCAATTAGGACAAACACGGATTCACATAGTAATCTCCTTTCTTTTCATGATTAGGCACCGTAAACTCATTCTCTTCATTAGGATAAATGACATTGTTACGTTGGTTTCATTTAAAAAGCTTTTTTTCTACCATTTTCCTTAGAAGTAAGGTTCATATGACAATGGGAGAAATATGGATTCTTGTAATATCTACTTTTTTTTAGGGATTGGGAACCAGAAACTCATTCTCTTCATTGGGATAAATGACATTGATGCTTTGTTTTATAAAAAAACATTTCTTCCCACCATTTTTTAAAGTTAATGTTCATTTATCAATTGGGACAAACACAGATTCATATAATAATCACCTTTCTTTTCATGATTGGGCACCATTAAGTCATTATTCTTATTAGGATAAATGTCATTGATGTTTCGGTTTCACTTAAAAAGCTTTTCTTCCCACAATTTTTTAGAATCAAAGTTCATCTATCAATTAGGACAAGCACAGAATCACATAATAATCTCCTTTATTTTCATGATTAGTAACCATAAACTCCTTCTCCTCATTGGGATAAGTTATGTTGATGCTTTGGTTTCTTAAGAAAAGCTTCTATTTCCACTATTTTTTAGAGTTAAAGTTCGTTTGTCTATTGTGACAAACATAGATTCACTTAATAATCTCTTTTCTTTTTATGACTGGGCTTTTTAAACTCATTCTCTCCATTGGGATAAATGACATTGATGTTTTTGTTTCATAAGAAAAGCTTTTCTTCCCACTATTTTTTAGAATCAGAGTTCATATCTCAACAAGGAGAAACACGAAATCACATAATAATCTCCTTTCTTTTCATGATTGGGAACCATAAACTCATTTTCCTCATTGGGATAAATAACGTTGATGCTTTGGTTTCATAGGAAAAGTTTTTTTCCACCATTTTTTAAAGTTAAATTTCATTTTTCAATTGAGACAAACACGGATTCACATAGTAATCTCTTTTCCATGATTGGGCGCCTTAAAGTCATTCTCCTCATTGGGATAAACAATATTGATGCTTTGGTTTCATGAAAAAAACTTCTCTTTCTACCATTTTTGGCATTAATGTTCGTTAATCGATTTGGACAGAGATGGATTCACGTAACATTCTTCTTTCTTTTCAAGATTAGGCACCATAAACACATTCTCCTTATTGGGATGAATAATATTAAAGCTTTCGTTTCATAAGAAAAATATCTCTTTCCACCATTTTTAGAATTAAAATTCATTTTTCAATTTTGATAAACACAAATTCACATAATAATCTCCTTTCTTTTAGTGATTAGGCACCACAAATTCATTCTCCTTATTGGAATAAAAGAATTGATGGTTTCGTTTCATAAAGAAAAACTTCACTTCCTACCATTTTTTAGGACCAAAGTCCATCATTAATTGGGAGAAACACAGATTCATATAATAATCTCCTTTCTTTTAATGACTGGGTACCATAAATTCATCCTGCTCATTGGGATAAATGAATTGATGCTTTGGTTTGATAAGCAAAACTTTATTTCTCACCATTTTTTAGAATCAAAGTTCGTCTGTCAATTGGGATGAGCATGGATTCATGTAATAATCTCTTTCTTTTCATGATTGGATGCCATAAACACATTCTCCTCATTGGGATAAAAGATATTGATGCTTTCGTTTCATAAGAAAAACTTCTCTTTCTACCATTTTTAGAATTAATATTTGTTCATCGATTTGGACAAACATGGATTCACATAATAATTATCTTACTTTCTAAGATTGGGCACCACAAACATATTCTCCTTATTGGGATAAATGATATTGAAGCTTTGGTTTCAAAAGAAAAACATCTCTTTCCACTATTTTTAGAATTAAAATTCATTTTTCAATTAGGATAAACATTGATTCACATATAATCTCTTTTCTTGTAATGATTGGCACCACAAATTCATACTCTTCTTTAGGATAAATGAATTGATGCTTTGGTTCTATAGGAAAAACTTCACTTCCCTCTATTTTTTAAAATCAAAATTCGTCTGTCAATTGGGATAAACATGGATTCATGTAATAGCTCCTTTCTTTTCATGATTGGGTGCCATAAACACATTCTCCTTATTGGCATAAATGATATTGATGCTTTGGTTTTATAAGAAAAAACTTCTCTTTCTACCATTTTTACTATTTATGTCCATCCATCGAGTTGGACAAACACGGATTCACATAATAACCTTCTTTCTTTTAATGATTGGGTGCCATAAACACATTCTACTCATTGGGATAAAAGATATTGAAGCTTTGGTTTTATAAGAAAAGCATCTTTTTCTACCATTCTTAGAATTAAAGTTCATTTTCAATTATGATAAACACGGATTCACATAATAATCTCCTTTCTTTTAGTGATTAGGCACCATAAATTCATTCTCTTCATTGGGATAAAAGAGTTGATGCTTTGGCTTCATAAGAAAAACTTCACTTTCCACCAATTTTTAGAATCAAAGTCCATCTATCAATTGGGATAAACACAGATTCACGTAATAATCTCTATGTTTTCATGCTTGGGTGCCATAAACTCCTCATTGGGATAAAAGATATTGATGCTTTGGTTTCATAAGAAAAACTTCTCTTTCTACCATTTTAAGAATTAATATTCGTTTGTCAAATTGGACAAACACAGATTCACATAATATATCCCCTTTTTTTTCAAGATTGGGCACCATAAATGCATTCTCCTCATTGGGATAAATGATATTAAAGCTTTGGTTTCATAAGAAAAACATCACTTTCCACCATTTTTAGAATTAAAATTATTTGTTCAATTGGGATAAACATGGATTCACTTAATAATCTCATTTCTTTTAATGATTGGGCACCATAAATTCATTCCCCTTATTGGGATAAGTGAATTGATACTTTGGTTCCATAAGAAAAAACTTCACTTCCTTCCATTTTTTAGAATCAAAGTTCGTCTGTCAATTGGGAAAAACATGGATTCACGTAATACACTTCTTTCTTTTCATGACTGGGCACCATAAACACATTCTTCTCGTTGGGATAAATGATATTGATGCTTTGGTTTCATAAGAAAACTTCACTTTCTACCATTTTTAGAATTAATGCCCCTCTATTGATTTGGACAAACACGGATTCCCATAATAATCTTTTTTTCTTTTAAAGATTGGGTACCATAAATACATTCTCCTCATTGGGGTAAAAGTTATTGAAGCTTTGGTTTCATAAGAAAAAAAATCTCTTTCTACCATTTTTAGAATTAAAGTTCATTTTTCAATTATGATAAACACATATTCACATAATAATATCCTTTTTTTTAGTGATTAGGCATCACCAATTCATTCTCCTCGTTGGGATAAAAGAATTGATGTTTTGGTTTTATAAGAAAAACTTTGCTTCCCCCATTTTTTAGGATCAAAGTCTATTTATCAATTGGGATAAGCATAGATTCATGCAATAATCTCCTTTCCTTTCATGATTAGGTGCCATAAATACATTCTCCTTATTAGGATAAAAGATATCGATGCTTTGGTTTCATAAGAAAAACTTCTCTTTCTACCATTTTTAGAATTAATATTCATTTGTTGATTCGGACAATCACAGATTCACATAATAATTTCCTTTCTTTTCAAGATTACGCACCATAAATACATTCTCCTTATTGGGATAAATGATATTGAAGCTTTGGTTTCGTAAGAAAAACATCAGTTTCCATCATTTTTAGAATTAAAATTCAATTTTCAATTGGGGTAAATACAGATTCACATAGTAGTCTCCCTGTCTCTAATGATTGGGATGATAAATTCATTGTCCTTATTGGGATAAATGAATTGATGCTTTGGTTTCATAAGAAAAACTTTACTTCCTCCAATTTTTGGAATCAAAGTTCATCTATTAATTGGGATAAACATGGATTCACATAATAATCTCTTTTCTTTTAATGATTGGGCACCATAAACACATTCTCCTCATTGGAATAAATGAAATTGATGCTTTGGTTTCATAAGAAAAACTTCTCTTTCTACCATTTTTAGAATTAATGTTTATTCATCGATTTGGATAGACATCGATTCATATTATAATCTTCTTTCTTTTCAAGATTGGTTCATTCTCCTCATTGGGATAAATGATATTGATGCTTTGGTTTCATAAGAAAAACTTCTCCTTCTACCATTTTTAGAATTAAAGTTTATCTTTCAATTGGGATAAGCATGGATTCACATAATAATCTTCTTTCTTTTAATGATTTGACATTACAAATTCATCCTCCTAATTGGGATAAATGAATTGATGCTTGGGATTCATAAGAAAAACTTTACTTCCCACCATTTTTTAGAATCAAAGTTCTTCTGTCAATTTGGATAAACATGGATTCATGTTATAATCTCCTTTCTTTTCATGATTGTGCGCGATACACACGTTCTCTTCTTTGGGATAAATGCTATTAATGCTTTCAATTCATAAGAAAAACTTCTCTTCTGCCATATTTAGAATTAATGTTCATTTGTTGATTTGGACAATCACAGATTCACATAATAATCTCCTTTCTTTTTATGATTAGGCACCATAAACACTTTCTCTGCATTGGGATAAAAGATATTGAAGCTTTTGTTTCACTAGAAAAGCATCTCTTTCTACCATTTTAGAATTAAAGTTCATTTTTCAATTGGGATAAACACGGATTTACATAATAATCTCCTTTCTTTTAATGATTGAGCACCATAAATTCATTCTCCTCATTGGGAAAAAAGAATTGATGCTTTGGTTTCATAAGAAAAACTTCACTTCCCACCATTTTTTAGAATCAAGTCCATCTATTTATTGGGATAAATACAGATTCACGTAATATTCTCCTTTGTTTTCATGATTAGGAACCGTAAACACATTCTTCTCATTGGTACAAATGATATTGACAGTTTGGTTTCATAAGAAAAACTTTTCTTTCTACCATTATTTGAATTAAAGTTCATCTTTCAATTGGGATAAACACGGATTCACATAATAATCTCTTTACTTTTAATGATTGGGTAGCAGAAATTCATTCTCCTTATTAACATAAATGATTTTATGCTTTGGTTTCATAAGAAAAACTTAACTTCCCTCCATTTTTTAGGATCAAAGTTAAAATGTCAATTAGGATAAACATTGATTCACGTAATAATCTCCTTTCTTTTCATGATTGGGCACCAGAAACACATTCTTCTCATTGAGATAAATGATATTGGCACTTTGGTTCCATAAGAAAAATTTCTCTTTCTACCATTTTTAGAATTCATGTTCGTTCATTGATTTGGACAGACATGGATTCACGTAATAATCTTCTGTCTTTTAAAGATTAGGCACTATAAACACATTCTCCTCATTGGGATGAATCATATTGAAGTTTTGGTTTCATAAAAAAAACATATTTTTCTACCATTTTTAAAATTAAAATTCATTTTTCAATTAAGATAAACACGGATTCATAAAATAATCTCCTTTCTTTGAATGATTGGGCACCACAAATTCATTCTTCTCATTGGGACAAATGAATTGATGCTTTGGTTCCATAAGAAAAACTTCACTTCCCTTTATTTTTTAGAATCAAAGTTCATCTATTAATTGGGCTAAACATAAATTCACGTAATAGTCTCTTTTGTTTTCATGATTAGGCACTACAAATGCATTCCCCTTATTGGTTTAAATGATATTGATGCATTGGTTTCATAGGAAAAACATCTCCTTCCATCATTTTTAGAATAAAAATTTGTTTTTCAATTAGGATAAACACGGATCCACATAATAATCTCCTTTCTTTTAATGATTGGGTACCACAAATTCATCCTCCTCATTGGGATAAATGAAATGATGCTTTGGTTTCATAAGAAAAACTTCACTTCCCACCACTTTTTAAAATCAAAGTTCATTTGTCAATTGGGATAAACATGGATTCACTTAATAATCTCATTTCTTTTCATGATTGGGCACCATAAATGCATTCTCCTCATTGGGATAAATGATATTGATGCTTTGGTTTCATGAGAAAAACTTCCCTTTCTACCATTTTTAGAATTATTGTTCGTTCATCGATTTGGACAGACATAGATTCACGTAGTAATCTCCTTTCTTTTCTAGATTGGGCACCATGAACACATTATCCTCATTGGGATAAATGATATTGATGCATTGGTTTCACAAGAAAAACTTCTCTTTCTACCATTTTTAGAACTAAAGCTCATCTTTCAGTTGGGACTAGCATGGATTCACATAATAAACTCTTTTATTTTAATGATTGGGCGCTACAAATTCATCCTCATTAAGATAAATGAATTGATGCTTTGGTTTCATTAAAAAAACTTTACTTCCCTCAATTTTTTAGAATCAAAGTTCATCTGTCAATTGGGATGAACATGGATTCAAATAATAATCTTCTTTCTTTTCTTGATTAGGCACCATAAACGCATTCTCCTCATTGAAATAAATGATATTGATGCTTTGATTTCATATCAAAAACTTCTCCTTCTATCATTTTTAGAATTAATGTTTATTCATCGATTTGGACAAAATGTGGATTCGCGTAATAATCTCCTTTCTTTTCAAGATTGGGCACCGTAAACACATTCTCTGTATTGGGATAAATGATATTGATGCGTTGGTTTCATAAGAAAAACTTCTCTTTCTACCATTTTTAGAATTAAAATTCATCTTTCAATTATGATAAGCTGGGATTCACATTGAAATCTCCTTTCTTTTAATAATTTTGTACCACAAATTCATCCTCCTCATTAAGATAAATGAACTGATGCTTTGGTTTCATAAGAAAAACTTCACTTTCCACCATTTTAGAATCAGAGTTTATCTGTCAATTAGGATAAACATGGATTCACATTATAATCTCCTTTTTCTCATGATTGGGTGCCATAAACACATTCTACTCATTGAGATAAATGATATTGATGCTTTGGATTCATAAAAAGACTTCTCTTTCTACGAAATTTAGAATTAATGTTCATTCGTCAATTTGAACAATCACGGATTCACATAATAATCCTCTTTCTTTTCATGATTGGGTAGCATAAAAATATTCTCTTTATTGGGATAAAAGATAAGAAGCTTTAGTTTCATAAGAAAAACATCTATTTCTACCAATCTTAGAATTAAAGTTCATCTTTTAATTAGAATAAACATGGATTCACGTAATAATCTCCTTCCTTTTAAAGATTAGGCACCATAAATTCATTCTCCTCATTGCAATAAATGAATTGATGCTTTGATTCCATAAGAAAAACTTCACTTTCCTTCATCTTTTCGAGTCAAACTTCATCTGTCAATTATGATAAATATGGATTCACATAATAGTCTCCTCTCTTTTCATGATTGGACACCATAAACATATTCTCCTCATTGGGATAAATGATACTAATGCTTTGGTTTCATAAGAAAAACTTCTTTCTCTACCACTTTAGAATTAATGTTCGTCCATCGAGTTGGACAAACTCGGATTCACATAATAATCTCTTTTTTTTTTCATGATTGGGCACCATAAAAACATTTCCATCATTAGGATAAAAGATATTGAAGCTTTGGTTTCATAAGAAAGACACTTATTTCTATCATTTTTTGAATTAAAGTTCATCTTTTAATTAGGATAAACATAGATTTACATAATAATCTCCTTTCTTTTAATGATTGGGCACCACAAATTCATCCTCCTTATTTGGATAAATGAATTGATGCTTTGGTTTTATAGGAAAAACTTCACTTCCCTCCATTTTTTAGAATCAAAGTTCGTCTACCAATTGGGATAAATGTGGACTCACGTAATAATCTCCATTCTTTCCTTAATTGGGCACCATAAACGCATTCTCCTCATTGGAATAAATGATATTGATGCTTTGGTTTTATATGAAAAACTTTTCTTTCTACCATTTTTAGAATTAATGTTCGTTCATCGATTTCGACAGACATGGATTCATGTAGTAATCTCTTTTCTTCATAAGATTGGGCACCATAAACACATTATACTTATTGGAATAAATGATATTAATGCTTTGGTTTCATAAGTAAAACTTCTCTTTCTACCACTTTTAGAATTAAAGTTTGTCTTTCAATTGAGACTAGCATGGATTCACATTCTCTGCATTAGAATTAAAGTTCGTCTTCCAATTAGGATACGTAGGGATTCACATTGAAATCTCTTTTCTTTTAATGATTTTGCACCCCAAATTCATCCTCCTAATTAGGGTAAATAAACTGATACTTTGGTTTCATAAGAAAAACTTCACTTCCCATCATTTTTTAGAATCAAAGTTCATCTGTCAATTGGGATAAACATG
>JBBYHL010001055.1:0-12761 GCA_038381835.1 Adansonia madagascariensis | reverse complement strand
GATGCTGGGAGATATGCATGGGGTGCAGCTGCATTAGCATTCTTGTATAGGGCACTTGGGAATGCCTCTGTTAAATCCCAAAGCACTATTTGTGGTTGTTTGACACTACTTCAGGTTATTCACTTTTCTTTTGTTCGTTTTCTCTCACTTTTGTTTCTTCTATAAGTTCTTTTAAAGGGCTTGGTGTCTTTCGGCTTCTCTTGACGAAGGAAGCAACTAGGAGGATTTCTAGATGAATTTTTTTTTTTTTTAAATGCTATCATTAGCCTTTAGTTAAAATTCTGCTATTGATAATTATTCTTCTTTTTTAGTGCTGGAGTTACTATCATCTAAATATTGGTCGACCAAAGCTCAACAGGGACCCTATCCACGATCATTTCCCTTTTGTACTGAAGTGGAAGGGAAAGCAGAGTGGTCCAACGACAAACCGTGATGTAGTTTTCTACCGTAAGACCCTTGACTCCCTGGAACCTTGTGATGTAAGTTCTTGATTCCTTTTTAAAAAAAAATTAATATTCCTACTTGCCTTGTGTGAAAGAATAAGCTTCTGACAAAAAGGTAGAAAAGAAAGAAAGAAAGAATGATACAGCTGTTTGTTGTTGAAAAATAGGTAGAGTGGCTTCCTTACAAATGCATGGATAGTACAGTAATCCCGGAGAAAATTAGAAGTAGTTTGGTTTTGGGGAGGTCCAAAACAATGTTGATCTGCTTTGACAAGGCAGAAAGACACCTTCCTAATCGTGTCCTAAGACAATATGGTATGCTTCAACCTATCCCAGAAGATGTCGCTCAATGGGTAAGAAAGAGCCGTGGAGTTGATGGTGGGGTGGACTTGTCTGGGAAAATGGAATCAGAACTTAATGAATGGGCAGATCGTGCGCACCATATTGTGGAAGGTGATGATGATGCTGATGAAAATGAATACATGGGGTGGTATTTGAGAATCACTCGTAAAGTTGTAGGGAGACCTATTTCTCTCTCTTCAGAGTTTCAAAGAACGGTAAGGCTATACTTAACTAGTTAACTAATGTCTATGTTCTGTCCCTGGTAAATTTCATAGATGGAAGTGTCTTTCTTTTTTTTTTTTTTTTTTCCCCGATGAAACAGATTGGTGGTGTACGGGAAATTTCATACTTAGCGGACACTTTTCCATTGAAAGGACTGCAGCCCGAGCAATTTGAATCAATTTCCAGGATTAGGTCTATTGCACAAGAATGCTTGAGAGATCAAGTTGGAGGTTCAATTGCAGTATCACCTATTGTGGAACCTGAACTTGGCAAAAGGACTAGGGGGAAAGAGAGGGTAAGAAGAAAGGGTACTGGGAAACGGAAGCGTAGTAATGATGCCATGGAAGGTCATGGAGCTAGTGAGGATGAGTCTCAATATTGCAGTGTGGTTGTTGAGGTAGATCAATTGCATCTACATCACGCAAATGATGAGGTAGATCATCTGCCACTTTGTACTACGGTTCTTGAGGGTGAAACTGCACTGCTATTGGATGAATCTAATAAAGTTGATGACATGCAACTTCATGATGCAACTGATGGGATTGATGCCTCGCAGTTCTGTGATGCAAGTAATGAGGTTGACAACTTAAATATATCTAATGCTATTGGCGAAAGTGATTTGCAGACTGCCAAAACAGCCGAGGAGGTTATTCCCCAGTCATTTGAACTACCAGATGCGACCAATGATGCCAATGATTCAGAAATTCATGATGAAACTATTAAGCCCGATAACTTACAAGTTTGTAATGATACTAATGGGGTCAATGACCCCCAAACTCTGATGGCTACTGATGTTAATGAATCACAAACTCATGATCCAACTGATAAGGTCAGCGAGTCACAACCCTCTGGTGTTGCTGTTCACAGTGATCAGCAGACGGTAAAAGAGGAAGCGGAGGTTGTTCCACAGTTGTCTCATGAAAATACCGAGGATCTTGCTCAGCAAGGTGATACTGGTATTGTCACATAAAGTGGAAGCATTGTCATGTATTTTCTGGGGGTAATTCTCTGATAGTTGGCTAAATATGTATGCCTAGAAATATAGATACATGCTATGTTGCTTTGACTCTTTATTTTTCTTGAGGTACTCATGTCTGACACCCTTGTTGGATACATTTTCAGACATAGGTATGGGATACGGCCGTCCAAATACATGGAAACACTTAAAAAAAAAAAAATTGAACATACCCATATAAAACACATACCTATATCCAACAATCACACCCGAGTCCGAGTAACATAGGATACACGTACAAATACATATACAAAAAAAACATTAGGCATGTACCTTGCATTCCTCTCTACTACACTTAAAACGAGATTTTGAATTTTTTTTCTTTTGACAGGCTGCTAAAGATGAACTTGTTTCAGCCTTCTACCAGTGGCAAGGACACTTGGTTGCACAAGAAAAGATATTTATCTTGTAATTCCAAATAGTTCGAAGTGCCTGGCCAGTTTAAATGGCATTCTGTAGCTTGTAGAATTAGCTCTGATTAAGAGAAATTAAATTTGCTTTTTGTTTTGGGCGACAGGGTTTTTTTTTTTTTTTTTTTTTTTTTTTTTTTTAATAATTAGCATGTTTTCTTCTGCAATTTTGCTATTTTCATGCAGTTTAATACAAATTGCACGGCATGTTCATTTTGTTTCTAAGAATATAGAGTAGGGTGTTTACTGTTTCTTCCATTGCTATCGCCATGGATGATCGTTTGATGTGTTGGTAATCTGTAATTGAAGTTGCTGGTTATATATGTAATTTCCAAAACCAAAAAAAGTTGGCACTCTTTCTATCGTGGGCAATATTTAGAGATTTGGTGTAGCTTTCGAGTTGAATCTCTAGTTTATGGGATGCTACTTTTTTACTAATGATTTTATGAATTAATTAGTATAAAACCCGGATTTAGCTTTTGAAATCCTTAAGCCACAATCTCCTGGCCTTGAAATGGGGTTGATGAACAAAAAATGATTTGCATTGCATATACTGTTTTTCATACATTTTTAATCAGCTAGATTGACTTTGCTTATAGGCCACTAGCTCTTGATTTTCCTCTTTGATTTGCTAATACCAAACAGTGAAAATCTACGAAACGTCTTAATTAGCCTCGTAGCAAGCTTTCTTTGTGAAGCAAAATTCACCGAACCAATGCAGCCTGTTACTTGTCCGAGAGGATTCTTCCTCTTGCTTGATGATCTACTTTGTAAACTACATGGTTTCAAACCCTGTGATTTGTTTGGATTCGAATCAGTTTTCTTTGACATGTTGTGCCATTGAAGGCTCTTCTTCAACGACATGAGCTCTAGTTCGAGGTTCCGAAGCCTGAAGCTTGTCGATTCGTAATCCCTACCCATTGCAACATTGTCGTTTTGTAGCAACGAGCTCAAATGTTTGCTGCCGTCTGACTCTGTTCCTTCCTTGTATGGGCTTTCTCCTAGGTTTAGGCTTCTTGAGTTTGGACACCTTGAGGTCGATAGGCTTCCGGGGAACTGTCCAGTGAACCTAAATGAGCCCGAGCATTCTTGCAAAGCTTGTTGGGTGTTCAGCTGTTGAGCAAAAAGAGCCTGGACAATCAAACGCAGTGGCATCAACTCATTTTGAACGGCTTCAATGGATGCCTCTTGTGAAAGCTTTCGGCAATTGAGGTGCTTGCAGATTGATCCCTTCTCTTCTTGGCTTATATCTCTATGTGCCTGACCAATAGGTGGAGGGGGGAAGTTAGTTCCAAGCATGGTTGCAAACATGCCATTTTCGACATGAAAACGTACCTGTAGAAAGCTATTGATTGCTCTATAAAGCTGATCATGACTCTGACGGCAAGATATCGGTAACAATTCTATGAGCTCCATGAAGTTTTCAGGCTCCATTTCTGGATCGGAAGCTATCCGGGTGAGGTATTTGTCCCATAACTCTGCAACAATTGAGTTGCTTGCCAAAGAAGTGGGGTTGGCTTCCATGTTAAACGATGCAAAGGTTGAAAATATGCTCTTCATTGCAGTCAACTCCTTGCTTGAAGAGAAGGGTAGAAAATCTTCCACTCGGGCAAAGTGTAACATAGATGCAATCTGATCTTGCAATTTCACCTTGCTGTCATTTTTGAAACCAAATTCCAAGGATCTAGAAAGCAATGCAAAGTAAAATCCAACAGGGACAGCTCTGCTGGCCTTGTCTCCAATGGGCAGCAAATCAAGAATCCCTTGTAAAATGACAGAAACCTTGTTGTTTGTGTCACTGTCTCGACTCTTTTCACCCGAGTTCTCCCGAAATTGTCGTGTTTTCTTGGAGAGTAACCATTTATTTGCGTAAAAGACAATTATGGGAGTGACATATTTTTCTTTCATCCCTTGCCTTCTTAAGGATCCGATTATCCTTTCGAAGAATCCAAATGGTAGAGCTATGAGATCTTTGATCCATAGGTCCTTGCTTGCAATTGCTTTCACTGTTTCAGAGCTCCACGCTTCACCAGCCAACGCCTCTAACGTAACAACCGGTCTGTCCCTTTTCCTCTCTGGATCAAGAATCTCCATGCAGGCCATGAAGGCCAAGGACTCAATACAGCGGCTCACAATCAGCAGCTCCTCAGACAAGGGGAGCAACATTTGGCATTTCTGGAGAACAATCAGTGTATCATCCCAATGTTGCAAGACCACTTGGTTCAAGTAGAGATCGAAACGGTCGCAAAGGTTGCCGATGCAGTATTCTGCCGTCATTTCCAGGAACTCTGCGGCACACCTCAGGGCTGCAACATTGAAAGGGTCGATCAATGTGGTGGAGCCATAGATGAACAATGCAATCATCTCAAATGTTTCAGGTCCCCCCGGGAAATCCTGCGGTAGCTCGATCTCATTTGATTCAGTCAATCGCTTCTGAAAGTATCCACTCTTTGACAACAATGGGTACTGCAGATCATACATATAAACACATTGATGTAAGTTTTTATTGGCTTTGAAAAGTATATCAACTGCAACAAGTTAAACATTTGACAATTAATCTGTGTTTTGCTCGAAGTACCCGTGTCCCAACGTATATTCGGACATGGGTAGACCCTCAGACAAGATCATACAAGGACTTTCGGATATATACTTATATCCTACACGCACATCCGAGTTAGAGTAACGTAGCAATTAATTGATGAAACCAACTATTTTATACTAATATTTAAGCTGGAACAATTGAATTTGATTGCATATTCTTTCACTATACTTTATGCAAGCTGAAGGTTCTTTCGCCGACTCGAACACTCACAGAAACAGGCAGTCCAGTTTCTTGGATCCTGAAATGATGCAACTAACATAAGTTCTTTCAGCTGAAAAACCTGAAATTCAAGGCATTCGAATGCATAGAATTAAAAAGCCATCTAAAATTTACCATGAAATGATCCTTATCTTCAGTAGGGCACTGACATTGGGTGAAGGGAAAGGACTTGAAGCTACTGAACTATCTTTCGGAGTACTGCTAACTTCCATTGTCATAGCTTCACAAGAATCAAATGAAAACTGAGATCAAAACTTGGGAAAAAGCAACCAATCAAAGCTTGCACTTCTCAGTTTCATTACTTTCTTTCAATTTGTCAATAATAGATGATCGAGATCCGACCCAAGAATCAAAGGGCCAAACAAAAAGGGGTAGCATAGCACAGCTTCAGGAATCCAGGAAAAAAAAAGTGGGAACTGGAAATGAATAGACTTAGATTGAGAAATGAGGGAGGAAAAAGAGGTGGTTTTATCAAGGTTGCTTACTAACACATGCAAGTTTTTGCTATATAAATTTTATAATCAAACACTAATTAATATAGTGTATATATATATATATATATATATATATATATATACACGCACATATATAAAATATTTTCACTGTTTCCAGTCAAAGTCAGATGATGATGCACACGAGTGCAGCTAAAAAATCCAAAATTTAAGGCTTCAAATGCGTTCATGGAGTACTGAGAAGTTGAATTTCTTGCACCTCAATTTCGTGACCTCCGCCATTGGATAATATGTTACAGCCTTTCTAGTTCCCTTCATAGCAAGTTTTCAGTATTCTATATGTCAAAGGCGCGCACGTGGATGAGGTACAAAAAAAATTTAGATACACCTCAGCTGAAATATCTTCGTATCTATTTTTCTTTTTGTTTTTCCTTTTCTTTGGATAAATAATCTATTAAAAACAGGTAACAGATGTAAATATGTTAAATTTATTTAAAGATTAAGCTGTTCATCCAATCCATACAGCCAAGTGTTGTCAATGGTTTTTTCTAATTTGTTTCAGCCTTACCTTATTAGTATTTAATAATAAAAAAATATTTTTATTTAAATTTAATTAAAAAATATATATTAACATAAAATAAATTTTTAAATATTTTATTTTTTAATAAACACTAATTCAAGCATTGCGCTAGACTTAGCCCTATTAGGTTTGACTTCTAAGATATATATACAATATGGATATACACGAATTTTTCAAAACTTTTTTATATATTTAAAATATCATAATCGTATATCATGTTTAAATATGTATAAAAAATATTTTAAAAAAATAAAAAATTAAAATGACATAAAGCATAATTAGACTCTTCTAAAGCTTGTTTATCATTTAAATTTTTTTTTTTGGGCACAAAAATAAGCAAAAAAAAAAAGAAAATGGAAATTAATGTAACTCTTTATTGGTTGATAATTAGACTTAAGATGGAAATATTGCTTGGTTTGAAAGCTTTAAAAATGGGTTTGCATTGAGATGTTTTAGAGAAGTGGGAAGGGGCGGTATTGGGGAAATTAGAGTAGGTGGAAATATAAATAAATAAGGTTAAAAAAAATTAAATTAAATTTTAAAAGAAAAAAAAATGGGGGATGGGAAAGCGTGAGATGAAGTGCGGATGAAGTTTTCGTGCAGCTTAGGTAGCGTAGTCTAACAACCAAAGAGGAAACAGTTTCAGAAATTAAGGGAGTGCTTTGGATTTGGAGGCTTTTTGCTTGCTTGCTTTTTCCGAGCCTATCTCGTTCCCCACCAAAAATTTTCTTTTCCTTTTTTTTTTTCCTTAATTTTGAAATTATATAATTAATAATTAATTAATACTCTTATTCACGTTGTACGTTTTTTATATTTTTTTTTATAAACGTATTTTTTATTTGTAAATATAAATATAAATATAATATAAATTTCTCATATATATTAAATATATTATATTAATTATTGTTTAAATGTATTATTATGCTTTGTTTATTTATTGATTTATATTCATTGAAAGTATTCTTTTAAAAATTATAAAACTTATATATATGTTATTCAAATTCGTAGTATCGAATATGAATATATATAATAAATTAATTTTTTAAAAAAATTTTATATATTTAAAATATTAAACTACGTATCTATATTTTAATATGTCAAATATATTTTAATTTTTTTTAAAAAAAATTAGAATGACAAAACTTCACGTCCACGCACCAATATTTTTATCAACAAAATCTGTATTTATGCTGCTTGTATTGTCCATGTATAGGTTGAAATTCATCTTGGTGTGGTGGTGGTGGTGGATATTAAATCAAATGCAAAACAATTACAGCTTAGATCTTAACAATCAAGCAATAAATTACCTTAAAAGCTGCAAAAAAAAATATTTTATCCTAGAACATCAATATGGGGTTTTGATGCTTCAATAGTTCAAAGCCATAAGATGGTAATTAATTAAAATGTACTCGACTGCAAATAATAAAATTAGAATATTCATTATTTAATCACAATTATAGATTATAATAAATGAAAAATGATCATTATTCAATCAAAATTTGATTTATTCCAAATAATTTTAATTTTTTTGACCGATATTAAACCGATCGCGTTTTTATTATCAAACACTACAATTCAAATTGATTTTTAAGTTTCTTAAATTTTTTTATCGACCCTAACGAGTGCAAATGAGAAGTCGAAAAGAAATAAGTGGGCAAAAGATTGGATTTTATCTCTTAAAAGGAGAGGCAACAGCCAATAAGTTAACCCTTGGATGTTGTTAAACCTATAATTAATATATGAATCTCAGTTGGAAAAGTAGGCAAAGAAAGTTGCTGATAGCATAACCAATATGATTAACTTAAAACTGAAAACTTAATTGTGAAAATATATAAATATTAACGAAAAAATAATTTTATATTTTAATTTTTTTTAACCATAAAACAGATCTAACATCAATAGATTTTAAAAAAAAAATTTACGTCCCATGCCACCCCTACTTCTGTCTATTCAGAAAAGAAAATTCCTTGCTAGTTTAAGGCAGAAAGCTCACTCAAGAAGCCATCAATTTGGAAGTTGAGTCAGTCTCATCATTTTTTGAAGTCAAGAGTAGACGGGATCCTTGAGAACTAGAGCAGCTGAAGGTCTTGCCCTTGGATGGGCTCTGCACTTGTCGATAAATGCTTTCACTTCTGGATCTGGCAATGAGTTCAAGGCTGAGGGTTGCATCCAGAGTTTACCTCCTATATTTTGGCAACACTATCACCATAAGGGTCTCTCCATTGTCACCGTTTCAAGCAAAGCACAAAGTATATGTCGGCCATCTCAGTATAAACTTCCTCGTACAACTCAGGTGCCATATCTTCTAGTGTTCTTATTCTGGAATGTGCAGATAGCAAAGCTTCCCATAACCGTTGCTGCAGCCCAGATTGCCAATTTTTATATGCACAGAGAAAACTAAAACACTTGACAGTTGCAGTTATAATCTCATAAAATGTCGTAAAAACATTTTTGTTCTATCCAGGAACTTCCAGGCCGATAAATTTCAATTTTCTTCCGAGACCTCCAATGTGTAACTTCCAGCTCTTGCCCTATCTTAAGTTTCGCTTTTACAGGTCGCAAAGCCAATCTTTATAAAGGAATTAAAGCATCTAGCTACTTCAACATAACAACAAGAACTTCAAATATATATATTTCACCATATTAAACTTTCATATCCATTAGTACTTAACTCAATTAAGAAGAAGCTCTGATATGGAATGATGATCAAGTAGAAATAAATTACTAGAGATTCACCATTTTCAAAGAGAGGGGGATGGGGCACCAGCACTACATAAGCCTCATGCTAATGAAAGAATACCTTAGCAGCTTATATAGTTCTTCTAAAAGGAGCTCATAATAACCAATGGGAGAGAAGTTACCCATTTCAGAACAAATTTTATAATCCGATAAGAATTAAAGTTCTCCAGAACAAACTTGGTCCCTAAATATCTATTTTGGAAAGGTATATTGGAGGAGACATGACATTTCTAATTTTTTTAAGAGTATGAAAATATCAAAGTCAGTTAATCAGAATTACAAAACTAAAATACAAGATTTCTAATTTTTAAACTGTGTTATATTCATATATATATATATATAAAAAAAAAAAAAACAAACTAAATTTAACAAGATAATGGGGAACATCTGAACTGGTAGCTTTAGCCATTAAACAAAAATGGTTTTGTCAAGGACTTAGTTAGAAACAAGACAGCATTGATAATACCTTGATTAGTTAAGACAACTATTCCCATGGAGGATTAGAAGCCTCTTTTACAGAAGGTGACCTAGAATCCATACTGCCATCCCTTCCGAATCTTGATACACTTCTTACACTTTTAGGAGTAGACACCCCAGGGCTTGCACCTCGATAACTGGCACGAAGAGTTTCATCCACTGAAGAAGAGGACTTTGCAATTGCATTTCTTACAAGCTTCTGAGCAGCAGGAGAAAGTGTACGCACACTTGGAGTAGCACTGCCCCCTCTATAAGGTGATGGCAATGGTGGCTTCTTAAACATCTTTGACCTCTCTCTCAGTTTCCGAGCAGCCTCCCTCGATAAGGAGTGTGCCTTCACATCTCTGGCAGGCAGACAAGGAATCTTAAAATGAGGCCCATCGCCACTACCACCAATATCAATTGGTGTATCCTCAGGCTCCAACCTCAAAGGTGTACCTTCAATTTCACCCCATGTAATAAAGGGGGATTCATCAACTCCTGGTGCAGGTGATGGTGTCCTTACAAAACTATAACCATTCTCCGCTTTCTTACCAGATTCCACATAAAACTGATTTGGGGTCTTCCTCAAATCCTCCAGATCATACTTTTTGCCCTTATCCCCATCCCTGCCTGACATAGGCATTGGAGTTGCACCCGCCACAGGAGTATACAACACCTCCAAGGATCCATCATCTTTAGGCCTAGAATCCATCACTTTACCATGGAAACGTGTGTTTCCACGATTGATCTCCTTTGTCAAACCCTTTAATCTTACTGCTCGTTCCTCCTCAGTCAACAGGGCCTCGCCCCTGTCAGCAGGATGATACATCAATAAATTCTTGGCTGTATATTTCCACCCTTCTAATGTGCTCGTTGGTTGATCAGACGTCCCATATCCATCTGTAATCCTATCCCTCTTCACATCTTCAATTGATTTGACAGCATCCTCCCCGTTTTCACCCTGAGTCAAATACCCATATTTCTCCTTCTTCTTCCAATTAACCTTCTCTAAAATCTTTGAAAAACTATCATTATCCTCGCTTGTATATCTCCTAAAAAACTCATCTAGGGACAAATTCGTATCGATCTCACACTCGATTTCCCTACAATCACCCCCAGCGGATAATTCCCTACCTAGAACACATGGCGTTTTGGGGGTTTTACCATCAAATTCATCAAACGGAGTAAAATTTCTCATAAAAGTAGAACCAGGAGTTTGAGTCTGACCCCTACCCTCAGAATTCACATTATTTACCTTTTTGCCACGGCGTTCGATGATCTTCAACTGGGCATCACGGATTTGAATCGGATCGCCAGTGTTGACTGCTGCAAGCCAATCAAGTCGGTCTCGGAGCTTGGAGATATCAGGGAAGTAATCACGTTCGATGACCTTCTCGATGGCGGCGACGTAGGAGTCTTCGTCGAGGACTCGGGGGCGTTTTTTGCTAGGGTTTTTTTGGGTGATCGAGGAAAAAACGTTGGGAGTTTGCAGAGAGTTTTCAGAATATGAAGAAGGTGACGGCGATGAAACGTGGCGGGGAGAGTTGCCTGGGGAGAGAAGCATCCTGTCTCAGTAATTAGGGTTTTCAGAGAATTGAAATCTGATTTTATGCTTCCATTCACTATACATATATATATATATATTTTTTGCCTACGTGAACGGAATTGAGTCTCTTCTTTGTGGCGGTGCATGAATTATTAATTTAAGGCTTCATTATATTATATAACATCTGTTGCAATATATGTATATATATATATATATATATATAAATATATACATTCACGAATTTTTTATTATATTAAATATTTTTATATTTTATAATAAAAATTTATTAAATATTTTTATTATTTAAATAACAATCCAAGTTGATCACCTATTTTAATTTTAATCTCTTTTAAATTAAACGATAATTTGATTGATAAATTTATTCGAGAATGAGTTTGTTTCTTTAACCCACATAAAGTAAATGAGTTAAGGGGATTTGGATTTGTGAAAACAGCTACATTTTAAAAAAAAAATGCTATATTTGATAGTTTGAGACATTGAGTATCAACACAAAAAAAAAAAAAATCCATAATGTTAGCTTTGTTAGCTTTGTTATATTATTATTATTATTATTATTATTCATTAAGTTTTGTATTATATTTTCATTTTTGAAAATCAAATTAAGTATTTTTAAAATAAAATTTTTTATCGAATAAAAATATGATGAGAATACTTCTTATGTAAGAAAAATATGCATGTGATGTTTTTATTTATTTAGGGTCTTCAATGTTGTATTTTTACTGATACAATAAATAATAAATTATAAAAATATTTTTTAAATATTTTAAATAATAAAAAAATTTTGATCAAATCTAAATCAAAGCCGAACAAAGAAAAAATTAATTTAAACTTAAATTCGAACCGATCAATTCATATACACTTCAATCTTTTAAAGTCTAAATTTCAAACAACTCATAATCCAAATACAATAATTTTATAATTATTAAAATATGGTAACTCGCTTTATGGGTACTAGAAAATTAAGTGAAAAAAAGTTATTTAATTACTTGATTTTTAATTAGAGGAAAAGAAGATAAAATAATTTTTCAAAAAAATAAATTTTTAATATAATTCAATTAGTACATATTATTTATCTTTTTATCAATTTTTAATTGAATTGATATTATTTAACTAATTTTAAAAAATTTATATAAAGTCTGAATCATTATATTATTTTTTTTATAAATTAAATTTTTGTGGGTAATATTAGGGATGAACGATAGGTGAACTGTTCAATAATTTTTGATTCGATCTGCTTTGAATGACAATTTTTTTTAAAAAAAAATATGGAGGCAGAGCAGTTTTTTTTTGTTTAAAAGATAAAAGATGGAATGGTTTTCATAGTTACTTGCTTCACCTCATCAACTTATTTTAAATTATTATTTTATCTTTATATACTGAGTTTTTTATAATAATAATAAAATAATGATATAATTATAAATAATATATTTAAATATAATTTAATTTTTTTAATAATATAAATTTTATTATTTAAAAAAATACAAATAACTCAAAAAAATAAAAAATATCGAATGAGAAAGAATAAAATGGAGCGGCAATAAATGCATCGACATCTATGGAATGATTTTGAAGATTCAAAATCCACAGTTGAGCAATGTAAGTGATGGGGGCAGAACAATTCAACAATAGAGCAGAGGTGAATTTTCCAATATTTGCCTCGCTTCGTTATCATCCCTAAGTAATGTATTCAGTAAAAAGCTAAAGATGGAGC
>JBBYHL010001013.1:0-12764 GCA_038381835.1 Adansonia madagascariensis | reverse complement strand
TGAGCTGAATATCAAGAAGAAGTGAAAGAGAATAATCACCATTTTTATGGAATCTGGGTTAAGTGATCTTTACAATTAGCCTGAACAAGTAGCCTTTTTATTTAATGTTGAAGCGTGCTCGCGGGCAGACGACTGGCTGAAGTTCCAACTTGCAAGTCAACTTTGGGAAAATTAGTGGGGAGTGGGTAGTCTGAAAAGTAAGAAACCGAAATAAATAAATAAAGTTTCTCTCTCTATAATAATAATAATAAATAAATAAATAAATAATATTATATTAAATATATAAATTAATAATTTTATTTATCATTTTCGAACATTGAAAGAAAATATTATGACGTAAGATTATCTTTAAAAATATTTTAAGCACACTCATTAAATAATAAATAAATAAATAAATAGAAGTAACCAGAGTTGTCAAAATGGTCTTGTTACTGTATAGGTGAGGTTACAGGTGCAAAAAGTAATAATTATTAATTTGAAATAAAATAAAAAATTTTAAAATAGTTGGGTCCCACAGGTTTTTTTATTGAAATATTTATTTTTTATTTATGCAAATATAATATTTTTAGATTATTTTTGAAAATAGATAAATTTTTATATTAAATTAAAAAATCATTATTTAATTTAATGATTTTTTAGTACAGGTGAGAAATAGCACATCAAGTGTCGATTTCTCACTTGTTTATAGGAAATCGACACATTAAGTGCCAATTTTTCATATAATTTTAAAAAATTACAAAATAAGAAAAATTTACAAAATAAAAAAAATATAAGTGCAGGTTAGAAATTGACAGTGTCGATTTCTCACTTGTATAAGAAAAATTGACAGATCAGGTATCTATTCCCATATAATTTTTAAAAAATGTAATAAATAATAAAATTTTTTGATTATTTATTTAACCGATTTACATGAGAAATCAACATTTAAAATGTTGACTTTTGAAAGTAAAAAAAAAAAAAAAAAGAAAACAATATATTCAATTAAGAAATAGTCAGTTCATAGGTGGATTTTCTATTACTACGAAATCATTTTATCACCTAATAATTTCTTATTCTGTAGACATAAAGAGTTTAAGGTGTATGGTTAGGGTTTATTGACATCTAAAATATGTGACTAATAAATGGATTCTTGATGGAATCAGATTCCTTCTTAGATAAAATAAGTTGATAAGATTAATGCATGAGAATCAGATTCTTCTGCTATGAAATAAAATCCTAAGATCAATGTATGAGAATTAAATTCCTTTTGATATGAAATAGGAAGTTGGTAAGACTAATGAATGAGAATTAGATTCCTTCTGATATGAAATAAGATGATAAGATTAATGCATTTGAATTAGATTCCTTCTGACATGAAATAAGTTAATAAAACTAATGCATGGAATCAGATTTCTTCTGGTATGAAATAAATTAACTAGCAATAAGTGGATAAGAATAATGCATGAGAATTAAATTATTTCTGATATAAAATATGTTGATAAGACTACTGTGCAGATTGTAAATGTCAAACTGCATGATTAGACTAATTCATGGGACATATTCAAAGATTTTAAATAGGAAGAAAATTTATTTGACTATCTCATGCTACATTATAAATATGAGTTCATCATTATTATTTTTATTTTTACTTGCTTTTTGTTGTTTTTTGAGTTTGGTGATAGTGCTTCTTCATTCTTGTTTATGTTGTTTCATGCAGTTAGTATTTTGTTTGATCAAAATTTGCATTTTAAGAGCTAGTTAGAGGCAATTACTTCTACTTAAATATGTTAAATTGTTCTTTAAATATTTATCTTTGATACTTATATGTTATAATTTGGATAATATTTGATGCAAATAGTATGTTTTTGAAAGCTAAGTACACAATCTAAGTAATAGATTTGTTACACTTTCCTATTTTAATAGAAAAATTGTTAACAATGAAGAATGTGTTACCTTTCAAAGCATTAATATTGACAAACACATCACAGTAGAAAAATTAAATGTCAAAATTGATACAAAAATCAAAGCCGCAAACAAAGCAGAGTATCAAGGATCAAGTATAGGGTTCCTGTTTTCATAGGAAAAATATGCATCCAATATAGGACATTTCCACTTGAAAATGATGATAATGTAAGACGAAAGTTTGATATTCATCAACAATTTGCTAAAGTCAGTGTAATTGAGTTATATGCCAACCTAGAAGATGTACATGATAATGGTGGCCTTTATAGATCCTCACTGTAGATGCAAAATGTCATAGCTATTAAGATAAATCGTATAATGATCTACCAAAGTGGTAGGTGCAATGCAACATTTTTTTCCTAGCATAATAATGGAATTGCAAATGTATCTGCGTACCACGATCTTTGAATATTGTAAGGTATTGGTGTTTTCCATCAACTTTTTTGGACATTCAAGTCTTGCATTAAAGGTTTTCCTATTGGTAAACATGTTGTCCAAATAGACAGTATATTTTTATATGAAAAATACAAAGGAAAATTGTTGTTAGCTATTGCACAAGATGAAAATTGGAATGTAGTACCAATTGCCTTTGCCATTGTGGAGGGTGAGACAAAGAAGGCATGGTCATTTTTTCTTGGCAATTTGCATGGACATGTTGTTACATAACCTAGTATATGTTTGATTTTAGATCGACACAAATGCATCAAATTTGTGATTAGAGACTCAGGTAGTACATGGAAACCCTACATGCATATTCTTTGTATTGCATTTGATATATCGCAGCCAACTTTATGAGGTTTAACAATAAGGATTTGCATTGAAAAGTTATTAAAATATGTATGTAATTGCATTTATGATTATTTAATCTCTTAAAACTCTCTTAATTTTCATTTTTGTTAACAAATTGTTAACAAATCAATGAATTCATATATAATTTTAAGAGCGTACGAGATGCGATGACCCTATTTTTAGTGAAACTATGAAAATCTTTGCATAAAGAATGTAAAAGCAGCCAATTTGATTAATAGGATGTGAAGGAGAAGTGTCCTCAATCTTATGATAAGGAAAGATGTTATGAACATATAACAAAAAACCTGGCTAGATGTATAAATTCAGTGTTGAAGGGGACTCGTCATCTTCCTATAACTACTTTTGTGAAAATCACGTATTTTAGATTGTCAGGACTATTTAGGATAATGGGGAACAAGCATATAGCAATGATGGCAATAGCCATACTTACTGTAAAACAGTCACAACTACCATGCAAGAAAATTAAAAAAAAAAGCTAACTCACCTTGTTTATGGGTTTATGTAAGCAAATCAATTTTTTCTGGTTGAAGATTTAAAAAACTGATAAGAAGAACTTGTGGCTTCGATATACAAAGTCAATCTTAATGAAAGGTGGTGTAACTGTAGAAAGTTTTAAGCACACAGGTACCATGTTCACATGTTCCTGCTTGTGCTCATGTTCATATAGATTGCATGCTATATGTGGACAATGTTTATAGATTGGAGACTGTAAACAATGTTTATTAACATTAGTTTCAACCCTTCGAGAATAAAGCTTAGCGGCCAAACTATAATGATCCATAACTATTTCCTAATCCAGAAATGCATAGAGATCCCAAAGGTCGGCCAAAATCAAGTCATATTCGTAATGAAATAGACCTTAGAGAGAGCGGCCAACTAAAGCGTTTCGGTTTATATAGGAATGAAGGACATAGCCATAAAAAATGTCCTTATCAAGTTGGCACATCGAGGGAAAGTTCACTTCATAATGATCAGTTGTAAAATTAATCAGTTTCATTTTGATGCAAATGTTATTTTCTAATGAAATGCAATGCAAGTTTTTTTTTATTTATCTTCCAATATAGGTGACATAATATAATAGAAACACATACTATAAAAAATACATTATTATAATATAATGAACCATATATAATTATTAATTATTATAATAGAATTATCTTCCAGCAGAGGTAACATAATATAATTATTATAAAAAATGTCCTTATCAAGTTGGCACATCGAGGGAAAGTTCACTTCATAATGATCAGTTGTAAAATTAATCAGTTTCATTTTGATGCAAATGTTATTTTCTAATGAAATGCAATGCAAGTTTTTTTTTATTTATCTTCCAATATAGGTGACATAATATAATAGAAACACATACTATAAAAAATACATTATTATAATATAATGAACCATATATAATTATTAATTATTATAATAGAATTATCTTCCAGCAGAGGTAACATAATATAATTATTATAATAGAATTATCTTTCAACAAAGGTACTATAATAAATTATTACAATCTAACACATCAGGGGAAGATTCACATCATTGGCTATTAGTTTTTATTAATGATTATACAGGTAAACGACTTATATTTTTTTTATGTTATCGTTGGCAATTTAACAATTTCATTTTAATGATGCAAATATTATTATTTTTTATTTATCTTCCAACATAAATAATAGTAGAAAAATAAATGTATAACATTCATAACATAAATAACATAATATAGTTATTATACAAATTATATCTTCCAAAATAACTGTATAACATATTCAAGCACAAAATAATGCATTTATAAGATAACTATATAGTTGTACAAGATTTTAGGATAATTGTATAAATGTCTAACTATATAATTGTATAAATTAAAAAATAATATGGCTAAATATCCTACTAATAAGGGCCCTTTCGTGTGATGTTAAACAATAATGTGGAGCTCTCTTATTACATGTTGACAATACTTTTCATTCAATATTCTCAATTTCACTGCTACCTATGTTTTGAATTTGACATTCTCGGCCTCTTACTTGCACCACCGGTGCTTCTTCCTTAATGGCTTTTTCCTAAGTCGACGTGCAATTTTTAATAACTATATTAATGTATGCTATGTCAAAAAATCGTGACCCACTACTAGAAGGACTATCAATGTTGCACCAAAAATATAATAGGTACTGAAGGAACCAACACTTGATATACCAAAAATAGGATTGGTAATGCTAGTCAGTGCGGCACCAAACTGATATATGGTAGACATATATGTTGTAACCGAAGTAGGTTGATTCGTCTAAATCGGAATGAAGAGATTATCATCTTACCTAGTTTTTAGTGGCTTCAACCAATAGCACCTATCATCATCATCATCCTTAGTGTGACTGAAAGAATATCGACGACTTGATAGTAATTTGGGATCACATTTTGGTTCAGGATGACTAAGTGACATCTTAGGTGCACCGACATTATCAACATGTGCTGAACTAGGTTGATTCATCCTCTGACTAAATCAATGCTATCAACTATGTTTATGAAGCTCAATAGAATGATCTAATTAGAAGTTTTTTTTTATTATATAACCTACTCCTAACATTATGAAGTCTCGACAATGGAAAAATAAAAGGTCAGCCTTGAGCATAAAACAATCTGATGTATTCACCTTTTGGTGTGAAAATTGTTGTTTAGAATCGTAGGTCCCTCAGAAAGTTATGTGCAAAGTTTTTTCCAAAACATGATCTAATTTGAATGCTTTTCAGCCCTGTTTTCTGCTTTGTTACCATGCATGTCAATTCTATGAACTTCGCTAGGTTCATTGATGTTTAAGGAATTGATTGTTGCATCCTAAACTAGCGTAGGACCTTGTCTACCTAATACCACTTCATAACTTGAAAACATATTAAGGTTGTATTTGTCCTCCAGATATGGCTATTTAAGACAACTTTTGATGAGAGGCATGCTATAATTTCATTTGAAATATATGGCCTCCATAGAAACTACCAAAAAAAAAGACAGAAATTATTGTTGAGACTATGCAATATGTTATGTTAAATATGCACATACTTGGGGTAAACTATTAAAAAATTTACCTTTATTATGTCCTATACAATTTAGTCATGCTCTAATGCTTTCTATATCGGTAGTTGTATAGGTGAACTGCTTTGGTTGCACCATTTGTTCAAATATATATAATATATGATTAACTCTTATGCAAGCACAAGCTATTGTATTATAAATTAAATACTTAAATTTATTACCTTAATGTAAAAAGGTATATAGGATCTTGTATAACTAGCAATGCAAGAAATGGTAGTCAGTAGCATGTCGATGATTGCAACAAGGACATGCATCCTTTCAATTGTTGTGCAGCAAAGTTCCTTATACAAGAACCCTAAACATGTTAAACCTTAGCTATACTTTGTAATGTCAATTAAAATTACTAAAAGTAAAAGATACATTAAATGAACCCTATTCCTAGATGTGTTGAGCATTAACATTTCTCTAATGATGCATAACATATATGCTCTAATAGCACATTCTAGTTGTCGTTCAATTACCTATTCAAGGATATTATGGAACGTTTGTGTCAACCAAGTCATTTTAATATTTAAGCCCTAAATAGCATTTTCTAGAAGGGTGACACCTAATAATTCTTCAAATAAAGCCTCATAATATAACAGGCTCCCTGCTATTAATTCCTTGCCATCAACTGGTAGACCAAATTAAAATGCAACATCTTCCAGAGTGATTGTGCATTCACCATATGAAAAATAAAATGTATGCATCTCAGGTCTCCATCATTCAACCAATGTACATATTAGCCCTATCTCATATTCAGATCAGTTTATTAGGGCCTCATGATAAAATCTGACTATTCTTAAATAGTTTACAATTAAGAGATTCGGTGGTCAAAGAGAAACTTTTTGCAATTAGTTTTCTAATCGAGTATCACGTTAAAAAAACCATTAATAAAATTTATAATTAAGAATGTTTTGAATATATGATTAAAAAATTTATGAATATATGATTAAAAAATTTTAATACCTTATATAATATCCTTGATGGTATATGATACTTTTTATAATGCTGAAGATGATGAAGCCATTGAATTAATTGAAACTTTTCCTATAACAACATTTTTCATTTAAATTCATCATTATGTAACCTTAAAACAAGAACTAAATTTCCACAAATACAAAAAAAAAAAAATCATACCTTCAAAATATTCAATTAGTTTTGTCCCTTCAAACTAAAATTCAACTCCTTTCCTCATAGTCATTATTTCAACAAAAACAAACTTATTTAAAACGAAAATTATTTTAATCATTGCAAAATAATTTATATTTAGTAATGAAAAAAATTAACAATTACATAATATTTCAACAAAAAAATACTAATGCAATCAAACTAAATTTTATCATTTTTACATAAAATATTCCAAACATTAAACATATAAATAAAAATAACTTAAACATTAAAAAGAAATTTAAACTTCTATAATCAATGTAAAAAACAACTTTAAAAAATTTAAATTCATATAATCATATCAAAAAATACTTTTACGAATAAAAATAAACCATACCTATCAACAACGTGCCTCTCGCGAAGTAAGTGTGTACTACTTAAAAGTATTTCTCGACAGGGAAATGTCTTCTCGACCAGGACTCCCTTTTTTTTTATGTGATGGAGAAAGATAGTATGGATTCTCGACTCTTAATGATGAAAGGGGATAGTTGGATGAATACTTATCTCACTGATCTCGAGTGGCCACTATGAAGTAGCGAACAACTGGAGTCGCCACTGATCACTTAGGCTAGGCATGATCGGATGCCTATTGGAACTAATATTCTCAATTACAAAACTCAAACCATTGATTTCATTATCTGCATAGTCCAAAAATTTGACAGTTGGGTTTGGGAGTTGGTTGTGCACAAGGAACTACAAACATCCCCATAATACCCAAAATCAATACCTTTCAAGCCATGTTTTAACTTTATTTTGATTTCCTCGATTTTGACCAGTCATTATTTCGATGTAATCCCTTTTATGCATGGATTTATGTGAAGTGATAAATTCGAGTTTTAATGAAGAATTAGAATATCATATGCACCTCGATAAAGATAAGGAACATAGAGATTTTTTATTAAAATTAATCTTCAAATTTAATTTTAAAAAATCAAATATTGCATCAAGCACTAGAGAGATACTAACACAATACATTGCTTTCATGATTTTTTTAATATAAATTTGAAGATATGAACGCAAGCTAACCATCACAAAAGAAGCGTGTTAGTAAAATGATGGCATGAGATAATCGCATAAAATAAATCACACAAAACACAAAAGGAAAAAAGGGAGGGGCAATCAAAATGTATCTCGTAATTGTCATCGATTAACTTGAAATAACCATATTGATGATTTTGGAGTCGAGTTCAGATTCATTGATCAATTAAGGCATGAAAACCAAGTTTGAATTTTGTAAAAGTTTGAAGTTACATGGGAAAGAAAAATTTTAATTTTTTTCTTGAGAAGTTTAAAAAAACAGGGTTAAAGTGTCCTCTTGGAGGTCAAGATTGGAGTATCCTTAAAGATGAAAATTTTAGTATTTTTTTAAACTTGAATAACATTGTAAAACTAAGGTTAGAGTATCCTCTTGAAAAATGAGGTTGTAATATCCCCTTAGAATATGGGGTTAGGGTATTCCCATAGATGAAAACTTTGATAGTCTTACAGAGATGAGCTCGAAGGATTTATCTTGATAAAGGTTTGACAATTTCTTGAAAAAAAATGACATTTTTGATAAATTCTTGACAAATTGGGTGATTTTTTATTAAAAAAAAATTGATAAAAACAGAGGTGACACGAAGAAGATTACTTATGCCTTGATTCGAACCTACAGGGTTAACGCATATATTTTGACTCAAAAGGACTAAATGTCACTCAGAGTCTTTCGAATGTCTCAAAATGTGAATTCAAAAAAATCAATTAATTTAACCAATGCTAAAAACAGGGGACAGCATTGCATCGCCCCCCTTTTCGAATTTATTTTGAGCAAATTTAAAGGTGTTAGGAGTCGGGTGAGGTAGCATTGGAAAGGTGACTCGATAGGGTTTAATGTAAAAATATTTTAAAAATCCTAAAAAATTCCCTTCCAGGTGGAAGATAATTTTTTAATTTAGGTCTCGTGTGACACTGATAGTAAATGCAAGTGAAAAGTTACATCAAACTGAAAAATCATTCTCACTTATATTGAATCTTTAAATCACCAATGAGACCTTTCAAAAAAAAATTCATGAATTTTTTGAAAAATATTTTAAAATTTAGAAAAACACCTGATGGGCCAAAATGGCCAAAACAGAATGCAAATTGCTAATTCCAAGGGTTCCAAATAGCATAAGTTTAAAAAACTATAACTCCCTCATCCGAAATGATCTAAAGGCAAAGAGATACTATTAGAACGATAATTCAATGTCTTTTAAAGAAAATATTGGAAAATTCTTAAAAAGTTTGCTCAGGGTTCAAAAATGATTTTTAAAGTCACACCTATAGCGTTGCTAGCACCAAAACGAGGGACTTTTTAGTTTTTTTTTTTTTCTAATTTCTTAGGACTAAACTTGAGCCATGGATGTCCAAATGTCCATGGCAAAAAGAATGAGTGACATGGGCTTCACGGCTTGTTTATAAAATCTTAAAGTAGTTTGGACAATAAAATAGCCCATTAACCATATCACGAACATGAGGACTCTAGGCTAAAAATCAAGGCACCAACAACTTGGAATAATTAAAAAACTTTTTTTTTGAAAACATAATATTTGGCCTAAAAAATTGTGAATCCAAACATTAAGACGTGATTTTTCCCTAAAATTAGAAGACCAATGAATAAAAACCTTAAGTCCGTGTTAATCCTCTTTTATTGAGGTTAACATGGCCTTAACTTAGGGGTTTTAAGAAATAGTTTTTTTGACAAATAGCAAACAAGCATCTTGACAAGCTTGTGATGAATTAAATATGATATTTATGATAAATAAACATAGAAAACATGTTTAAGTAAGCATAGATAATATTTTAACATAGAAATAAGGACAAAAGTGTAAGAAAGATATGTATGATGCATGAACACACTAGAATATGCTTGTGGAGACATAAAATATGGTACAAACATAAAAGATGTTCTCATGATACGAACACATGCTGGAAATTTCATGGTAGCTTAAAGATATGATTTTCAGGGAAAAGAGGATGCATGAACGTGTTACAATATTCATGGGTGTATGGAACACGATATAAACATAAAGAGAGGTGTTTCCATTACATGGATAAGGGCTAGAGATTTCATGACAACACAAAAGCATAATTTTTATGCATGAATGCATGAAAAAATCACAAAGAAATGCATGGAACCTGTAAATGATCATGGTTGCATAAAAGGAAGTCACTAACATGAGAAAGCATATGCAAAGAGCAACAAACATGACGAGTGTAGAAAATATACAACCAAAGTTCCAACAGTTTTTTTCCTAAAAAAGTGAGGTTTTTCTAGTGAAAATGTTTCTTTTCCAACCCTTCTTTACTTGATATGAGGTAGCAGGAAGAAACATAAGTAGAAATAGCTTCAAAAGGTGCTTTGAAGGTGTTTCTTAGGGTGGCTTGAAGGAGCTACAAAAATAGGAAGTGTTTTTTTAGTTTTTTGTTGGCGGTTGATGAATGTGTTTTCTAGAGACTGTTAGAATGAATGTGAAGTCTATTCAGCTGAGAATTTTGGCCTTACACGGACCACACGCAAAAAACAAGGGCATTTTAAGGTTTTAGTATACATAACTCTAATGTGGAAAAGGTATTATGCTCAGCTACTCATTAAATCCATTGGCTGGCTTAGCAAAAACAGTGGACCAAGTCCACTTTTGGCAGCTGAGCAGTGAGAAAAGTCAAGATTTCCTCTAATAAATTGAATTAAGTCATGCATCCCTTGCAATTGCTATTTAGGCCTCAAAATTTTGATTAGAACAATCATAAGCCTAATGCTGAGGCCTGCTAAGAATTTGGATAATTTTTTTGGTGCAAAAAACATAGTCCAATTGGTGTTTTAATGAAACAGGCACTGAGAGTGAAAAATGCCACAAACTAAGGAAAATAAACTAGGTATATCGATACATATGGGTAAAAAAACCCGAAATGTATCGATGCAATGAAGATTGTATCGATACATTCCTAGAATATATTGATATAATCAATTATGTATTGATACATTTTGACCAAAATTGAACTTTAGCTACAACATAACTCTGTATAAAAACAATTGACCCGTGTATCAATACATTGACTTATATATCGATATATTCTCTTTTTATATCAATACAAGCAGTGAAATTTTGAATTTTGGTGATGTAGAGGCCCTATATCGATACATCTAGGCCATGTAACGATATATTCACGAAAAAAATATGAATTTTTCATACCTTTGGCCCTTCGAACACCTTACCTAGTTGGAATGATGGATGACTAGGTGTGACACCTTGAATAGTGACCTTTGATGCCTCATGCTTATATTTTTTTTAATACGATCCCTAACCATTTTAAACCTTCCCAAAAAAAAAAATTTATGCTTGGCACCATGTTGCCTAATAATGTCTAGTGACATGGCAGCTGATAGTCGTTCCTATTTATATTTATATTTATATTTTTAATTTTTTTAATTTATTACTTTCTAATTAAATCTCAAGATGGCAAAATTAGCCTAGATAAAATAGGATGTCCATAATACAATACAAAAAATTATTTAATTCAATCAATTATATCTCAACCTTAATTTGAAATCACCCTCTTCGTAGATAAGGAGAAAATGAAAATGGGAGCTCTTTTTATGAGGAGCTCCACCAGAGGAAGGAATCAAGGCACACTTTCCCCTCCTGCACATATGAGGGGGAAAATAATTGATCAGTGCGGGCCAATTACAAGGCGATGACCTTTAAAATTTTTTTTATTTGTATTTTTTTGTAAAATATTTTTTAATTATAGGGTCACTGTTATAACTGGTGACCCTTTTTTTTTTTTTAATTTGTAATTTTTGTTTACAATTAGCAAGTGATTAGACAATTTTGCAGTATTACTTAATAATTTCTCAACTACCCTGACCCTTTAAATATTTTTATGTTGTAAAATTTTTTAAATTTTTTAAATTTTTTAATTTTTTTTAAATTATATGGAAAATCAACACTTGACGTGTCGGTTTTGCATATATAAGTAAGAAATCGACATATAAGATGTTTATTTCTCACCTACACTTAAATTTTTTTTATTTTGCAATTGTTTTATTTGGTAATTTCTTAAAATTATATGGAAATGGAATTGATGTGTCAATTTTTTATTTGTATATAGGAAATCAACATATCAGTTGGCAATTTCTCACTTGTGTAAGTAAAAATCGATACTTGATATGCTGATTTCTCATTTACACTAAAAAAATATCAAATTAAATGGCACTTTATCAATTCAATCTAAAAATCGACCTATTTCAGGAAATAATCTAAAAACGATGTATTTTCAAAAATAAAAAAATTAAATATTTTAATAAAAAAGCCCTTTTAGCACTACTAAAGATTATTTATTTATTATTTATTTTATTATTTTTATTTGATATACTAGTTGTATTGAATTTGAAAAAACATTAATCACAACCATTAAGCAATTATTAACCTTTTCCAAAATAACTTAACAAAGATAAAAAGCAGAGTTCCAAATGCAGATGCAACATTAACACTATGTTTGGATCAACGGGAACGGATGAAAAGTAAAGAAAAGTAAGAGAAATATATTAACATTTCTCTTGTTTGGATAAACTTAAAAAAAAAAAAAAAAAACATAAAGGAAAGTAGGGGAAGTTGAACACCTCTCACTTTCCCTCGAATGCCTCACTTGTTGATTACCCCAAATTGGAGGAATTGCTCGAGGAAGGAAACTATTAAATTTTTTTAATTATTAAATAAAATTTAGACCTTTTAGGTTTTTGCTTATAATTTTCAAATATCATCATAATC
>JBBYHL010001002.1:2299-12765 GCA_038381835.1 Adansonia madagascariensis | reverse complement strand
GAAAACGTTTCATTAAACAAACTTAGGGAACAACCAAAATGATAATATAAATAAAAGATAACCAAACGTTAACAATCAAAGCATGCGCCAAATGATTCTTCTTCATGGACATGATAAACATATATTTTCTTACAAATAATTAGCAATTCTTAAAATCTTTGTACCATTAATATTTTTCCATATTTTCGTAAAATAATATTTCAAGAGAAGATAATAATAATAATTAATTTGGTGCTGGAACGGTCAAATCGATCGATCATAATGAATCTCCAAATTAACCCCAATAATTCTGTCAAATAATGCATGAACGGAAACAGATGGCTTTAATGGTTGATGTCATGTGGTTCTAAAGGACCCATAGGTGCACCATCTGTCGAAAGAAGGTTAGCTAGCTGACTGCAACACAGCAGCAAAAGGCAGGCAAATGTTGTTCGTTACTCATGAATTATTGGAGCTTGGAAAGGAATTAATTTGATTGATTGCCCAAACTTTATCCGTTTTTAGTGCTTTTTGGGAGATCCTGTTTTGACACATTAATATCACATCAGTGGGTCTGTTGATCGCTGGACTGTTGGCAAACAGAAATGCTGTTTGATTTTGCCTTAATATGCAATGCCACTTTGATTTTGATTTTGATAGCACATAATGTAGCAAAGATACTTACTTTTTCTAATTAAAATTAAAGATAAATGGCCCCAAAAGAATGTTACCCTAAATGAAAAATATTAGTTACGAAATATGTAGAGTAAAATATTTAAATTGGGGTAACCAAGTATCATGAGCTGATGCAGTTTGGCTTTTATTTGTATGTTTTTAGTACCTTCCATGAAGACCATGAACTGATGTATTCACATGGACCTTAAAAAGTTGGAAGGGGGTTCTTTTTGGGTCTCATTTGGAGGTTAAAGGAGATCCTATTTTTTTCAGCATTCTATCTTAAATACAAGGATCACTACCCTTGGTTTTTTTTTTTAAGCTGTAGTTGTCCTTATCCTTAAACCAGTTGGAAGGGGTTCTTACTTCTTTCTCAGTTCAATTTGGAGTAGCCGATTGTCAAATTTTTTTTTTTTTTAAATGCTTAATCTTGCATATATAATCTAAAGGGAGTTAAAAAAACTGGAATTTTGAGTAACTGTTTAATACCTTCTAAAGTCTTGTGTTTGATTAATAGCACTATCCATTTTCATTCTGCCTTCATAAACTTACTATTCAACACTCAAATTATGATCCAATGCATGTAAAACAAATCACAAAAGTTCCAGACATTTTCATTTCCAGAACTTAAGGAAATCCTTAATTTCAATGACAGTTGCTAAGTTACTATATACAAGGGAACATGTTGCAATTTTCTTCATTTCATCCGCTACATTCTTTAGCACTGTACGTACACAAGTAGCTTGAGGCACATGCGAGCGATTGTCCAGGCATTTTTTCGGCATTGGTTATAAACACCAGAAAATATTATGTCTAATAATTCCAAATCACAGCCATAACATTGCGGTCGAGAGTGAGAAAATAATAGGCAACCCCTACAGCTAAAGTCCTTTCTATCACTATTCAAAGAAAGAGTTCCAGTATGGATTTGGATAACCCAGACAGACACAAATTTTCTGAAATAAAAGGCACCAGGTCTTTTCCCTGAAATCCAAACAAGCAGATATATATGATTAATGAATCAGTTGGGTTTTCAAACCAACATAATGAAGCAGTTGTTCTGAATGAATTTCAAGTTCACAATTATGCTAGTATTGAAATTTCTCCTATAAAATGATTTTCTATAACTCTTACACTAGCCATATGATGGAGAAATTAGCTGCTCAAGCTCAACATATCTCTATGCGGCTGGCATTAGATAAGAGGGTTCCCTTTTCCCTTCTCTTCTCTAACCAATATTTAGAGGCCAATCACAATTTAATTGCAGTTTATTGTTAAAAACAAGAATGAATATTATGCTGTTGATATAAAATATAGTATAGAAGAGCCAAAGAGTGGATCAAGTTACTTATAATTTAAATAAGGAAACGGTTTCAGACTCATAAATATGAATTAATACCAAATCGTAGACAAAATTCAAATTCATATATTATGCTAAATGTTTCCTATATAAATGATTTAGAATGTACTCCTATAAAACCCGTCTTTAATTGCTGGTACAAATATTTTTAATTAGAGTGTAGCACTTAATTTGAAAGAATTCAGGCCATAAAACGAGCACACATCACCTCCATGGGACAATTACTTGATTTGGCTTCATCTTGATCATAAATCAGTTTTCAACTCCGGTAAACATGGGAAATATGTTATGAAGTAAAGGATCGGGATTAAAGACGATCATCTCCCAGCCAAAACTTTTTGTTTGTTGGTTAAGATTAAGAAATTCAGAAGCCTCCAACCTAAAAGTAAGAAGACTTTAACCTCTGGACCACAACTTGATTCAAAACATTTAAAAGAAATTACTATCTTAAGGATTTCAACATGGTTCCAACCACTATTTTGCTTTGAATCATGCCATTTTCTTAAATTACTATAAACGCTGTGAAAGGTAATGACTTTTCCAAATCTTTCAGATGAATTTTAATTATCACTTTGGAAAACAATCAAAATTCGCCTAAACACGGCTGCGTTCCAGGGTATTTGACTTCATCGTAGGAGATTTACAGATGGAGATCAGTAAATTAGGCACAAATTAGGGAGTAGGCCTGATTAAAGCAACAGAAATGGATTACTTGTAATTAAGGACAAATTAACTTACCACTTAAGCCGCATGATAGTCCGAAACTAGAAAAACAGCTCCTCCTACGCACTTGCATCTTCAATGCACCCGTGCACAGCATCGTTCTAATTTGTACGTCGAGCAAACTGATAATAGATTCATGTGATTAATCTGCAACAGGTTTAAGAGCTAGAAGTTGTAGGAGATCAATCTATCGCAAGTGCAACGTCTTTAGTCTTAAAACAAACGTTGAATTTTTCAGACATCTCAGTTTTAATTTTTTTTCCCTTTTTTTTTTTATCTATTAATTTGATGCATTTCTGTCAAAAGAAAATATGTAAGAGCTTCTCAAAACAATAAAGAGGAAGCAGGCCATTTTATTGGAATCCAAGCACAAAACAAAAAGTATAGCACCTGTATCATTGATATTGGCAACAGGTGTACACCAATTGGAATTGTTTCTGTACATCAAAAAGCTGCATTCACGCTTCCATATTGCCCCAAGATAGATTCCGATCAAAGGACGACGACAAAATCGCTTGATTTTTAACGATTAAAAGCTGGTCAGATGCAGATTGGCCGACATCGAGCAGCCTATAATTTTTTTCCATTTATACAAAGTCATTTGTTGTTTCTATAATTGGAGTGTGAAAAGTACAAAATAACTTTCTTTCAGCCATTGCACGAAGTATAAAAGCTGTAAAAACAAAATCCCACTCGAATAAAGCACACCATGTAGCTTGTCATAATTATAATAGGGAAATGAGGAAATTATGATATTCTTGTTTACAATTATATTTAATGCCGCTCAATCGATGTCTACAGACAATTATTAAAGATTTTTTATTTATTATTTTAATAATTTTTTTTGCATTTAATGTATTAAACTACTTTAAAGAATTACAATTATTTTTTCATGTATATAAGCTTTGGTTAACGTTTCCCGTATTGTATATATAAAAACCATAATCTACTTCATTTATTAATTAACATTACGCTATAAAATATTAAGACTGGATACTAATATTAGCTTTTCAACGTTTTCTTACTTGTTTTGAAGTCCTGGAACTAGATTTAAGGAGTTCACTATTTGGTGTATGATGCTCCCCATAACACCAAATTATTCATTGGATCCAAAAACTAATAAATGAGAGAACCCAAACCCAAATTCGTTTCCATTTGTCCATTAATGGCTGAAGATTCTTCCAGTAATACGACAATTGAGAAGAATACTGCATCTGCATGCATGACATTGGCCAGTAATTAAATAATGATTGTAGCAAAAGTAGGGAAACATAAAACAAAATAAGATCAGAAAATTTCAACGATTGGATGTTTGTTAATTCAGACATATACCGTTGGAAAAATATTGAAGGCTTCAGCTGCGCATCAGTGATCATTTTCTTGAGAACAACAAAGGTTGAATGAAAAGGAAGACTAATGCAAAAAGCCTGAAAGAGAAAAAGAAAAAAAAATAGGAAAACTTATTCATAATTTGGTGAGTCCAAAATATAATTAGGATATAATGACCAGTGCTTAATATCTATCAAATGCCAGTCCAAAATTTCAATGGTATTTCTATAGAAACATGTACTCTAGAAATAATAATCATTTTCTACTAATTTTCTTTTCTTTCCCATTGCAAGATAAACATTATAAAAGGCCTCCTCTTTTTGACAGTTTCAGGGAGGGATTTGAAACTTGAGGAGGTCAGTGTTTTAGTTATACTTAACAGAAAATCATATAGATTGGTTCATAACATTGATGCAATTACTTATCTTCAAATCATTGGAATAATACGTAGATTAAAAAGAAAAACTCTTTCTTTATTTGCAGGTAATAACAAAGTCAAAATATCTTACCAGATTTTGGCCCCTCAGACCCAAAAAAAATACAATGAAAAAGAACACAATTTCATCAATTCCATGCTCCTTAAAATAAATAATGATATTGCTTCCATCCTTAATGCATGTACAATATTACATGTGTAACCAAGAACAGCAAATCTAGCTAGTATCTAGGAGCAGCCAGCTAAAGTCAATTAAATTATTAAAAAAGAAGATTAATAATTGTCTCCAATAGAACTATACATATATATATATATATAACATTAAGATTAATTGATGACATGCTTAAGATGAGGGAAAAGTGAATTTTTTTTTTTTTTATAGTTTTTGGCCTTGCAATGGACATAAGATCTCAAATACCAGTCAGTTGCATGAAATGAGTAACTCAAACCACATTTTACTGTTACCATTCTAACAGTTGATAAGTAAGTTATTTCTATATTTATCAAAGGCTCTATATTGGAAATAGAATATAAGTAAACATGATTAATTAACAGAGGTATATATTGAAGAAGATTCAAATAGGGAAACTAATCCCAACCTTTGAGAACTAAGGAGTATTTCAAAATAATAGTGCAGAATAAACTAATATTAGCTTCACATTCAACAAAATGTACAGACATCTATGATGGGTAAGTGGAATGTTCTCATTTCCCAAAAGAAATCATATACTTAAAGCTTGAAAATCGTTGATTGCATGTAACTCTTTTACCTTAATAGGATCCATTTTATTTTTATAACTAAATGCTTTTGGAAAATAAAGTGGACACTGTGCGGTGCTGTTAGTATATTAAGTCTCAAAACATTGAAGCAACAACTAATAAAACAAAGTTAATTCCCAAAACAGACAGATATAGAAGATTTGCCTTTTCAAAAATGATATACAAAAACCTTTTTAACAAGTTTTCTTCCAAACAGGCCTCCATCGAGAGTTATAGAACTCAAATGCCTGCCTGCCTGCCTGCTCCTGCAAAAGGAACATACAAAAGCAAGAGCGAAAACATAGATGCGGAAAATCGTTGAAGGAAACTCATCATTACACGCCCCAAATCCTAGTTCCCCAGTGCACTTCTTATATTCTGTACTCGCTACACCATCAAATCAAAATTAAAGAAAAGAAAGACAGGTACATACACTATAAAATCGGAAAAATCAAATCGGCAAAGGAATTACTTTTGAGTAAATTAACATTAAAAAAAAACCTGTATGGAGAACATCCATTCGCAGACAGTAAAACATGCAAGGTGTTACTGTTACAAGATAGGGTTATAATTGAACTCACGAATAGAAAACCCCATTTGCAACGGAGAGTAGCACCCTGGTTCTGCTAGATTTAGGTGAAAATAAAACCCCAGTTTGGAAAAACTTCTGGGTACTGAAGATGATCGCATGCGCAGTAATAAAAAAGGAAAAATATGAAGAAGATAGTACTAAAAAGAAGCAAACCAGAAAAGAAAAGAAGAGAGGGTTTGTTGAGGGAGGACCATAATACTACCTATCTACTAATAGGCAATGGATAACCGCGAATGGTCCCATGCTATTCACAGTTTTGCCGCTAAATCCGCACAGTAAATCGGGCTTACCTCAACGGCGAATTACATCAAAAGCCACGCTTTGAAGGAATTAATTGCAAGTATTTTAAAAAAATGAAAAATTAAATTAATCAATATTATACCTGTGGGAAATAAACAAAAGATACAGTCAGAGTCGGATCATGAGTAGCAAGTAGGCACATCATATCAACATATTCCTCTTCGAAGAGCATCTTCAACCGTATTCAAGAACTCGCTAGAGAGGGAATGAAGATATCATATAAGGCTAATTAAAGAATAAGAACTAGAGAGAAGGGAAAGTAAGATAATAAGGGAGACAAGAGATGAGAGCAGTGAGTATGGAACAAAAACAGGCCTAGAACCGACCAAAAGATGAAATTCCGGCACTGGACCTGACAGATAGAGAAGTAAGCACGCAAAAGCAAAAGTATAGCTTTATACAAATGCCTCTGTGTGCTCACTCTCTTCTGTCAGTTTCAATGTCCCAAAGAATGAGATGAGAATACAAAGAAGAAGAAGAAGAAGATGATAACAGAAGGAAAAGAAGAAAGAAAAGGGTAAAGCGTTTCCGATTCATGGAAACAAAAAAAACCAAACAAAATTTGACCAAAATGAAGAAACCAACTGCTTTCGCATAGACCTAAAACCAAAAATAATAGAAGGAATGAGTCAGATCTGAAAACACAGTAACACCCATTTACGGAAAAGGTACCAAAAGTAAGGCCGTAAAATCCACGATCCATGCCGTTTTCAGTTAGGAATTAGCAGATACAGGAGAACTTCAAAAATGATTCTAGCTAGGGTTTACCAAAGTCTAAAATAAACAAAAGAACCAAACGCAGGAAGAATCATAAGCAAGAAAAATCAAAGAACCCCGCGCCCAGAAAAGGAAGGAAGCTCAGGAAGAAGAAGAAAAAAAACCCTTCTCTCTATCTTCCCTATTCATCATCAACCACCAGTCTTATTATTCACTTTCTCTTTTCATACCTCTCTCTATCATGCAGAACGTACAGGTGTCGGTGACAAGTACCCATGTGTCCTTCAATCTCTTTATTTTCTTTCCAAAAAACCAACAAATCTTACTATTTTCTTTCAGCGAACAACAAATCAAACACTGTCGATACACAGACATCATCAGCAAAACTCAAATTCAAAATGAACATATAAATATAAAATTAAAACTTTAATGACAATAATATAGAAAAGTGAAGATAGAAAGAAGCAAAAATTCCCCCCCACTGCATATATATATATATATATATAGAGAGAGAGAGAGAGAGAGAGAGAGAGAGAGAGAGAGAATTACTGTAGACAAACCTTGTAATTCACTTCAATTTTGCTTTATCTTATCTATTATGCTTTTTTATATTGTAAAACAATAAAAACTAAAATAGTAATTTTTTTAATGTAGTAGATGTAATCTTATTTTATCATTAGAATTAGGTTTTATTGTTTTTTTTCCTTGGTATTATTATTTATTATTATTATTTTTAAAGGATAAATTTTATATAGTGGATATTAAAATTTATCACTAAAATTTATTTTTATCAATATTTGACATTATATTTTACGATTACAAGTAAATTTGTCACTCTATTTTTATATGATTGAATATTATAATTAATATTTTATTTTTATTGATTTTGTTGCTCAATTTTGATTTTGGTAATTATATTTTATCCTCAACATTATTTTTAGATGATTTAAAAAATATTTCAAATATGTACTTTAATAATTAACAATAATAAATTATTTATAAAAAATATTAAAATAAAAATTAGCATAAAATTTTTTATTTTATGAAAGATTGGCTTGAAAATATAAAAGAAAATTAAAAATTAAGTTTTTTTTAATCATAAAACATTTTATGTTAATTTTTAAATTTTATTAATTCATTATTTAAAAATATTGTTAAATATTGTTAAATATTATTTTTAAATAGTTTGAAATAAAGCTTATTAACAAAGTTCAATAAAAATAAAATTTTACTCATAAATTCAATCAAATAAAAATAAAGTGATAAAATTTAAATATTAAATTATAGTATAGTGATAAATTTATTCTAAATTCAAAAAATTAAATAACAAATATCAATTAAAATATGCATAATTATTCCATACACCGCAAGAAATGTAAAAACTCCACAAGAGAGATTAATGGACTAGCACTAGTTTCGTAAAATATATTTAAAAAATTTAGAGTAAAATAAATATAACATGTGTCATCTCGCTAACTCTTCTTATGTGATTTTTACACTCCATTAACAATTACTAATAATAATCCTTAAAATAAAATGAAAAAAAAATTTCAATACTAAAATAATATAGTGATAAATTTATCTTTTAATCTTTATTTTTTATTATATTTCGAAGAAAAAAACTAAAGTTAAAAGTGTCAATGTATATGATCAAGTCACGATCATGAAATTTTTTATTTCTTCACTAAAAGTACTCAAAATTATACCAAAAATCTAAATTATTATTTAAAAATTAATAAAATATATATTAATATTTTTATTTTTATTATTAAATAATAATTTAAATTAAATTTCGTAAACTCTAATTATAAAAAAGTCGCATGCAAAATCTAAGCCGAGAAGCTAATCCAATAGAGCTTTGATCGAGATTGTGCGGTGGAAATCTATTGGGTGAATGAGATTGTTGTAGGGTACGCGTGGGTTTGATGGGCCACTGTCTGTGATTAATTTGTGGCCGTTGATGGAATAGAATCCTAACCGTTGGATAAGAGGGAGGTGGGGGACCATGGTACGTTCGTCCGTTTGTGGTGGTCTTTGTGCGTAGGGTCCGTGAGGGTCCTACTTTCTACTTTCTAGGGAATTGGGCTGATTGGACTGACATCTTTCTTTATGATTTATGTATGTAATGTATATAACCTAATTTCTTTCTCTAATCAGTTGCTTTTTGTTTTTTTTTTTTTGTTTCGTGATATCATCAGTCACTTGCTACTCCCTACTGCCAATTTTGGGCTGAGTTAGTACAACCGTCATTATGGACCAATCAGATTCATGGCTTTCCGAGGGTATAACTGTCTTATCGAGCAGACGGTGACGTGACAATCTCTCCTTTGCTCTCCTTTTTCTTTCATTTTGAGCGTCACCATGATCCATCTAGTGGTAATCATCCTTATGAGATTTCAACTCTAAAATTAGGGATTATTATATCTTATACTAACTAGAATGGTTGCCGAGCCTCGCTCGGAAATTTAAACGTCTTATATAAAAATAATATTTAAAAATATAATCATATTAATAATATTCATAATTAATGTTAATTATTTTATAATATTTTTAAATTTTTTTTAAATACTTAATTTTTTATATCTTAATTTATTAAAATTTAATTATAATAATAAAGAATACTGCAAATAGATAGACGTTTTAAAATTTATATAAAATAAATTTTTAATATATCAAAATTTATGTAAATATACAATGCTTTGAAATAAAATTATGATATGAAAAAGTAACCTAAATACAAACATGACATGTAGCACAAAATTAAGAGTTATTTGGATATTGTCAATTAAATTTGATAATTTTGAACATATTATAATTATAGGATATGACATGAAAAATAATATGAATATGATACAAATAGATAAAATATATTATAAAACAAATTATTAATATGTTAGAATTTTTATAAACATATAATACATTGAATATGATTATAAGATAGAAATTAACATGAATACGACCACACGTAGCACAAAATTAAGTGATATTAAACAGAATCAATTAGAATTGATAATTTTGAACACTAAATGGTTATACGACACAAACACAATATGAAAAATATAATTAAAACACTATACAATACAAAAAAAGATGAGCATAACATGAATATACGTACATGTTAAAATTTATATAAAACAAATTATTAACATATCAAATTTTATATAAATATATAATATCTTGAATTCGATTATAATAAAAAATAACATAGACTCAACACCGAATAAAAAAAATTAAAAAGAAACTACATAAAAAGTATCCTAAAATGAAAAAAAAAAAAAACAATGCAAAAAGCAATGCCTCGAGGGATTGCTTTAATATATAGTATTAAGATGCTAACCCAGTGTCACCCAGGATGGTTTGTTTTAACATTTAAAGAATAAATAATAGTATAATAATTTATTATTAATTTTTTATTTATGTGTTTGTTGTAAGAGTGAAATTTTTATAAATAATTATTTTATAAATATTTAATATTTCTTTATATTAATATATTATAATATTGTTGACAAAAAATATATTATAATATAAATATAATAATATGACACAACTAAAATAATTACACATGTTAAAATTTATATAAAATAAATTATTAACAC
>JBBYHL010000960.1:0-12768 GCA_038381835.1 Adansonia madagascariensis | reverse complement strand
TGGCTGGGTCTGCTTGCAGTAAGCCATAAAACCATTCTTGCTTTCGATCAACCTTTCATGTAATCAGAAGTAATCGACTAATAAATCAGAGAAAAAAAATTTACATGATTCAACACTAAACTTGCGAAAAAAAAGTTAAAAAAATTAACAAAAATTAATACGATTAATAATTATCTCGAAAAGAAAAAACTCATCCTTCAAAGTTTTAGAATCATCTTTAACAATCATCCTCTAAAACTATCTTTGAAAAATTTTAAGAACAACATTCATCATTAATATTGTTAAAGTAAAGACGATACGTGTTCCTAATTTAACTAAAATTATGATAGAAATTTTTTTATTATTATTTATTATTTTATTTTTAAAAATTTTTTATTTTGTACAGAACGGAAGAGCTTCTAAGTTCGCAATTTGATTGAATTGCAAATTAGTTATTTCTAGTAGCCCTTTTTAATCTATTTTCTACTCAATGTAGCAACTTCCTTACCATCTTTAGGATCGATGGTTTCCGCCATTGCCCATTTAAGCTATGATAGGGAACACGTTAAACCACCTAAAAAGGTGATTTAGGCCCTTTGCACCAAGTGTCCAGGGAGCCAGGCAGGGTCCTTTATTTCCTGGCTGTATGAAAATTATTCCTAGCTGTTTTAGCCTAAATCACCCACTACTACCATTATCAAATCAATTACACTTGGGCTAGGTCACAATTTCATTTTTCAGCCCCGGGCACACTATGGAAAAGGCTAGATTTACATCCCCCAACGGGCCCAATCCCCCAATGCTCATTATTCTTTGGACACCAAACAATGGTTCCTTCATGCCAAGCAGGAGTGATCATTCCATCGGTTTGATCTATTAGATTTTAAATTTTAAATTAATTTAAAAAATTCAATGTTTCCTTTGGATTAAATTAATTAAAAAATCAAAAAATGATTTAAGTTAGTCAGTTTTAACTATTTGAAAGATAAATTTTTTTATATTATTATATAAAATTATTTTTATATTGTATATTATACACTATATACTATAAATGATATATCATATAATTTTAAATTATTATATAAATATATTTTACTTGTATAATTAAAAATAAAATTTAAAGGGTAGTTTGATTTATTTGATTATTAATTTTAAAATTAATAATTGATCGAATTAATTAAATAAATAATTTTTTATAAATAATTAATATTTAAATAAATTAATTAAATTTAATCGATTAAATGGATTTAAAAAGAATAATACTCCTCCCCCTGCTACGCCAGGAAATTGGTAAATGGAGCATCAATGTCGTTTTCAGTAAGGGTCAAGCTCAATCAAAAAGGGCAAAATAACCAAAGAAAAGGAAAACATAATAAAGGTATGGGTGCTAGCCCAAAACTAGCTGTTAGGATGTGGAGATGGTCAACTTCGTTTTGCAAGTTGGCTTGGGTCCATTTAATTCCATGATTGTCAATGGGCCTTCATTTGCACACCCATGTTTTTAATATGAGATTTAAAATGATAGGATTTTGAATTTAAATTTTAATATATATATATATTTTAATTCAAAAATTTGTGACTTCCTCAAAAAAAAAAAAAAAAATTTGCTTCCAATATCTGAATTTCCTAACCTACCATACATAACTATTTTAGTGATGATTCATACTTTTGTCTATCTTTACTCAAGTATTTAAATTCATTTTCCTGTTTAAAATTAATTTTTTTTTTTAAATTTTTCATGATTCTTATTTAAGAATGAGCTTAAATAGACTCAAACTTTGATTCTTTTCGTAGATATAAATATATTTTACCACTCATGCTTTACCCGATTGATCATAAAGATTAATACATCTTTATCTCATGGAAACTTTTTATTACTATGATTTGCTGCTCCTCTTTTGAATGAAACCAATAACATGTCCCACAAATAAGATTCATTTTCCAAAAATGAAAATGGCAAGTTTGATGTGACATTGCTTAGTTCGCTCATTAATATTCCTATGTCTCAGTTCTCGCCATCCCAAATCTTCATCTCAAGTCATTACCTCTATGCTCCCAAGCATATAATTAGAGAGGTAATAAAATAAATTCGATTTTAAAAATTTATTTAAAAAAATTTAAATTTGAATTCGAACTAAATCTAATTTAATCAAAAAGTCAATAGTTCAAACCAGAGAAAATTTAAACTCGAAAAAACCTGAATTCCGAAATGACTCGAACTTGAACCCAAAAGGACCTGAACCTGAAAGAACCTAAACACGAGCACGACCCAAACCCAAACTTAAATTTAATATTAAAAATAAATATGATGAAGTTATAATTAAATAATTTTTTATATATAAAAATTTTAATTATTAATTTTATTTCAATATTCTTTTAATAATTTAATTAAATATTAAAAACTTAATTTTATATATGATTAAACATGTTCATGGGTCGGGTCATGCCATGGCTCAAATTTTTTTAAAATCCCAAGCTCAAGCTCTTATTTAACATGCCTAGACTTGCCTATTTAAGCCACGATTACTGTTTATCATATTAAAATTTTTTTATTAATATTTATATATTTTATAATTAAATTTAAATAAAATATATGTCATTTTAATCTAAAATCACTATTATATACAATGGTACAAGAATTATAAAAACATGTAATATTAATTTAGTTTTGTATTAATTTAAGTAGATCTTTTCTATTTTTTATATTATATATAAAGTTTATTTTTGATATACGAATCATAAAATTTTTTAATTTCACAAGCTTAATTAAGAAATGATCACATATTTTATTTTATTTTTTAAAAATATTTCTTAAGAATATGTGTTACCTTTTAATCTTATTTGTAGAGTTTAAAAATTTTGTTTATATATTTACAAACAAACGAAAGTGCTTAAAAATATTATCATCTCAAGCTTCTCATTTTGGTTTTTGTTTGGGCCTAGGGATATTCCATATAGATGTATAGGAATAAAAATCACTATAAATTTTAGAGAAATAAAAAATTATTTTTAACAATTATTTTTTAAAATTTTACCTTTGAAAATTTTAAAAGTAATGTTCATTCTTAATACAATAAAATTTGAAATGATATTCATCATAAATATTGTTAAATTAAATATATATATAGATGACATTTTTTTATTCTCCTTTTATCTCACTTTTAAAAATCACTTTATTTTTTTGGTGAATGTATGTTGGGTTCATTATCTACAGTTATACAATCAGATGAAAATTTTGCATGAAGCAAAGGATAATGACAAGTCCGATTAATACTCTTTGGCTTAAATATGATGGAAAGGAGAAAGCTAGTCTGCTAGGGTTTTGAGGTACATCAATTCTCTGTTCTCCAAGTGGTATGGCATTTCAGGCCCACCATGCATGGCAATATTGAAGCGTAGGCCATAATATTGGGGCAACAAAAATTAACAATCACGTTCAAGCTAGGCTGGAAGACGAGTGTTTTACCGACCGCGCAATCGGGGCAAGCCGCATGGCATGGCCTGGTTGGGGATTGTTTTTGATATATGAATGAATCACTGCAGGCCAAATAATGAGAAACAGGCTCGTAGGTGGGAGACCCTTCGATGTATGAGATTCAACTGCACTCCATGCTCATAATGTTTAACATCTTGACCCATTTGGATATATAATGCTCATAATTCTTATAGCCTTACTATTGAATCTGACTCTCAGGTGGCTATTTCTTGGATTTGCAATAGAGATGCTCGCCCTTGGTCGTCATGGAGATTATTTAATGAAATTGACCATTTATGCGACAAAATTAAGATAGTGAATTTTGTTCATGTCTTTGGAGAAGCAAACTCATTTGCAGATTCACTCGCTAAATTGGGGGTTAATAGATCATAATTCTTCCATGCTTGGTTTTAGGATGTTTTCCTGTTCTTGTTAGAATTGATGATTTCCTGTTTATGATATCTATTCTACTATCTTCCTTTGACGTTTTTGTTCACAGCATCTATTAATAAAATTTTCTATTATCCGAGCAAAAAACAATTAAATAGCGTTGCAACGTGATGATATGATTATTATTTTAAAATTTAGATTCTTTTCATTATTAATATTCATAGCTGACATTTACTGCTATTGATCATGGTAGTACAACACAATATATGAAAATTTTTAAAGACGACATAAAAAGAAGATAAAAAAATTCTTTTCTATTTAAATTTGACAGTGTTAGGGACGAATATCATTCTCAAAACTTGTCAGAGATAAAGTTTCAAAGAATAACTTTTAGGGATATTTTTTTATTCTTAAAATTTTTAAAAATAATAAAAAATACCATGCCATAAAAAACGTGTTTACAACCGTAGTTTAAATTTCTATATGTAACTAGGCAAAAGTTCAAGCGTCCTGAAAGGAGCAGCCGAGGACTGAGACTTTGGTTTTTAAATGGGTCCATCGTCCATAAATTGTAAAGCAAAGTACAGCAAAAATCAGAAAAAAAAAAAATGTGCTACGAACCCTAGCTTGAAATTGAAGAATTTAGCTAATTCATTAAAATTTATTGCATATGTTAGTTGGTTTAGTTGTGCCCATAATATAAGATTATGCATTGTACAATGTGAACAATGAAAGAGAAATGTTGCTTTCTAGTCATTGTTGGATATCTTGGTCGCAAGGTCCAATTTGACTGACGGCAAAATTAATTAATTGTGTATGGGTGCGGTCAGGTTTCAATGAGGAGAATTTATTTATAAATTATTCTTTTAGGATGTTTCTGGGATAGCCGGTTACTGGATCAGATTTTGACCTAGCAATTTAGAGGTCAATTTTTCATCTAAAGTAGAATATAGTGGTAATTAATCTTTGTTCTCATTGGTTTATTTCATCAATTTCTCTTTGGTTTCTTTCTTGGTGTTTAGGATAAAATAAAATACTAATATCTTGTTAAAGGTCAAATTTTCATTTAAAGTAGAAAAATAATAGTAATTAATCTTTGTTCCCATTGATTTATTTCAGCAATTTCTCATTGGTTCTTTTTTGGTGTTTTAGTATTATAATAAAATACTAGTTTCTTGAATCTTGAGTATTTTCTGGTATAAGAGAGAGAATGGTTAATAGTTAGAAATTTCTTTATTTGTGTAACAATTATATTTTGCAGATTCATGTATTTATGTTTTATAATAGTAAATATTTTTATTTGTATTATTTTTAGTTAATTTCTTTTAAGTTCGTATTTTCAATAGGATCGAAGTTATTCATTGATTTATTTAGCGGCCTACATTTGTGCTTTAATTCTCTTTAGATAAGATCAATTTGAATCATGATTTTTCCATATAGCTTTCTTACCTAATTTACATGAAAGTTGAATAGTCACTCTATTAAAAATCAATAGAATAATTTATTTCCATTCAAGCATAAATAAGGGAAGGAGCCAGATTTATTCCGATGGAAACAAATAACAATAGAGTTTATAAATGCTATGACAACAAGTATAATAACCAAATCATACAAAAAAATAAAAAAAAAAAGATGTGAGAAATAACCATAATGAATGCATTGAATGGACATCAAGAAGTCGATATTATTTTTATGTTATAATTGTATTTAAATTATTATATATTAATATAAATTTTAATAAGTTAATAACTTATTTTACATACATTTTTAAAACATATATATATTTACATTGGTACGTATAATTTATATCTTGTCTAAAATTACTTAATTTAATAATAATATCTTTGTAAAAATTAAAAAAAAAAAAAACAGAAAGAATTTTCAAATGCATTTCTTTTGATTTTGGTTTATTGATGGTTGTTTTAGATTTTTTTTTTTTTAAAAAAAGAAGTTGATATTTCTCTTGAACTTTCTCAATTGTAGACCGAGCGGCATTTCCTTGCACAGCTCCAAACGCGTTCCCATTGGAAGACTTTGTTACATATCCAAGCAAAATTAAAAGAAACAAGAAACATCACATCACTTAAGAACACTACAGCTTTTGCTGCTTAGAAATCTTATCAGAGCAATTTGGATAAGAACCGCCCAGCCATTTTTCAACTTCATGAAAACAAAGTTTAATTTACCTAAGAATTTATATCCCAATGCATTATCAATGTATATATATTTTATTTAATAATAAAATATATAATGTTATTAGTTAAAAAATATTTTTTATATTTATTTTTAAAATTTATTAATGAGATGTCATTCTATAATTTATTGATAATATATAAATTTATATATTTACAATATATGAAATATAAATCGTTTTATCCTTTATGTTCCTGCCAAGTAAGTTCTCCGGTATGTATATAAATTTCCATGCAAACTTGACCCAGAATTCCTCCACGCACTTGCCTATTCAGATTCAATCCGGAAAACCATTCAGTTACGGATGTGAAACCCATACATCAAACTTTGAAAATTTACATAGTTTAATGTTTCCACGACTTATATTCCTTCGTGTTTCTTTTAGATAAATGTTTTCCCATGGCAAAACTTTCTTCAAAGTAGGTTTTTGAAAAAGAAAACCAAAAATGTCTGATTTGTGTAATAGAGGGAAAAAAATAAAAAAAGAAAGAAGATAAAGTAGATAAAAGATTTAGTTTTTTGTCATCAATTTATTATATGTCTGATTAAAATTTAAATAATAACTGTAATTTTGATATTATGATTATTATTTTATAAATTTAATTTATTTTATCATCTCTATTTATTATAATTAATCGAAATAATATTTATAAAATCTGCAATTATGATAAGCACAATATGACTAAAGTTACATAAAATTAGGTTTAAAACCGCAATTTAATTTTTGACTATAGATAAAGTGGGGATCCATAGTTTTCGTTGACATCTGCCCTGTCCAGTGTTGAATTGGCTATTACCTACGTCAAACATCAATGTCACAAAGAAGAGACAAAGGGATCGTTCATGGATGGTTGGAGAGGGGCCTACGTTATTGAATAAAAGGTTAGCAAATGGAGCATTGGTCCACGGTGGTGTCTCCTAGGATGAGTGTGAGGAATGGACTAACGTGCAGCTTCATGTTACTTGTCACCAATTGCAGGGCTAGCTAGCCTACTGACGTCGCCCCAAGCGGTCCCCCCTGATCGAACCCTACATTCTTCACGTAGAGAGGGGGCCTGGCTTGGCCAGGCCTGACCTCCCTCCTGGCCCCTGGCACCTCGTGGGGGCATGTAGACAAGGGTTTCACATGCCCTAATAAGCCTTCTCCTACAACAAACCACGTGGTCTTCTTCAATTATTTCCACCTCTCTCGGATAATTCTGAGCCAAAACCCCATTTTAAAGCCCCAACAAGGGATTTACATCATAATCCTTGATATATTTTTTATTATATTATTTTTATTATAATTATAAACGTAATGAATATTATTAAATTTAATTATAATAAATGTTGATTGTAAATATTAATGATAGAAAAAATTAAAATTATATAATAATGATCATGTTATATTGTGACTATTATTTAAATCTCTTACGTAAATATGAAAAAGGAAAATTAAGACATAAATCAAATGAAGTGATTCAAAGAAATGCTAAGCAAGACAGAAGAGAAGATGAGCCAAAACTGAATTTGCCTTGTGCCCTTTCAAGGGGTACTAGGTAGGGTTCATCTACAGCAAACCAACAATTTTCTTGCCCTCCAAAGATCATCATTTATAACACAAACATGCCTTTGAAATCTACTATAATAATGATAATAAAATAGATAAATATATTTATAATCTAAATTGAAAACTGTGAATATATGCAATATAATTAGGTATGATCATGGGTCAAGACAGCTTGAATTATTATTTTAAAAAATAAATATTATTTTTATATTAATATTTATATTTTTTATAATTATTTTTTATTATATAACCAATTATTCAAATCAAAATGATCCAAATTATTAAAATTATCAAATTGGTAGAACTCTCTTACGTATCCTTAAACAGGTCTGAAAACAACCGCATTGCATTATTAATTTTGGGATTTCGCATCATGTCTTTGCTTGTCGTTCCATGGCCATGCATTGCACGCTCATGTCCTTCAATCTCAAATGCTTATGAAATCGAATCAGTCAGATCAATCAAGCCATTTGCATGTCCCATTTGTTACACTGCAAGAAAGGATGGAGGGACCTTATTTAAAGAGTATTGTCCACGATTTACAAAACAAATAAGTTAGGAAAATTTCTTTTTCATTGTCATTTAATCATCAGGACCAGGATTGAAATTATGCATTTGCAGTGCCTTCTTTTTTTTTTGGAAAAAAATAATCTTTATCAATTTTTAGAGTCCATTTACATGAGGAATGAGATTAGTTTTGGTGAGATTGAAAATAACAATGGCGGTGACTTAGCGGTGAGATTAAAATTAGTGGTAAATATATGTTTGGATTCAAATGTAACGGTGATGAAAAACTGAATTATTATGAAAAAAATAACTATTAAGCACATTAGATCGAAACACGTATAAATAATCATTATATTTACAAAAATTAAAACTTAACAATATAATATTTAATTATTTATTATCTTTTATATATTTTTATAATATTTTAAAATTTTAAAGATTTTATTTACTTAAAGATATTAACATATTATTTTTATATTAAAAATTGATCATATATTTAATGATAATTTATTCAATTATTAATATATTATTATTTTTATATTTGTATATATCTATAATTATTTATTTTTATATATAACTAATTGTATAAAATTATTTTATACCATTAATTACTAAATAATGAAAAGGATAAAAAGGACATGGGGCAGCCTTCCGCACTAGACCTTTTAAGGTCCAGTGGAAAATGAAGGTATGGCGCAATGGAAATCGTTCCACCACAACATACCTTTGATACCCAAACAGATAAGCATCCTCCAATAGCAAAAAGATTCATGATAAACATGTTGAAACGGATGATCAGTTATATCCAAATGCAACCTTGGTCAATTCTTTGCCATAACGTTGTCATTTTCATCAAGTTTTGAAATTTCATTTCACATCCTCAGTGAAGGAAATTTAATTAGAGTTTAATGGTTTACGTGGATACGACATTAATGGCACAACCCTCCTCTTGAGTCCAAGTCCACTCTTTTGGAGTTATTTGATATTTTATGATTCTATTGGTTAAGCCATCTTCCTTCGGCTTTCAATTTTTTTAATAGAATGAACTTTTACATTTTTATGCAAAATTTTTTTTGTATATCTAATATTAGAAAATAATTCATGATTTATTAGTTTTTTAAAACAAATGATAAAAATTTAAAATAAAAAAAAGATTCAAACTACAGGATCATATGATAATTAAAAAAAATTGTAAACTTATATATTTTTAAAAAATATTTTAAAATGTATGTAGCACTTTTCATTAATAAGCTTTAAATTGTATCTTAGGGAAACAAATTAATAAGTTTAAATTTTCAAAATATAAGTCGATAATTTTGCACACTTTTCCTTCTTTTTGTTACAAAAAGAAGTCGTAGTCTAAAGATGAGAAAATGAATTGGTTGCTAATGCTGATATTCGCAGTATAAACTTATTAAATATCATTTTTTAAAAATAATTATATAAATAAATTAAATTAAGTTTTTAAGTAAAAAAATAGTAGTATAACAAATATTCATTTTGTGAGAAGTATAACATATAACTTATCTTACCCCTATACTAAATTCTACAAATTATTAATTTCTAAAACATGTGAATATTCACGGACTGGAGTTTATAATATCATGACTAAATGTGTTCATAGTCGGTTTAAGCTATGGCTCAAGAAATTTTTTCTCTAATCCAAGTTCAAGACGACTTAAAAGCTAATATTATTATTTAAACTATTTATCATAATAATAATAATTCATATTAGAATTACCCGAATTATTAAAATTTTTATTTAAACAAATTTAATATTTATTCAACTTATTTTATCGGACGAGCTATTCAACCATGAGTCAGATGATTACTTGATATAAGTTAATTAACTTGTTTATGTTAAAATATATATATATATAAAAAAAGAAAGCGAGAGAGAGAGAGAAGGGTTTTGCACGTAAGGAAATGGTCTTGCGGGTTACTTCAAAGTGGTTTCTTCAGGTAAACCGCCTTTTGTCTAACTAAACTCCTCAAAGACTACGTGATTATGAGCTGTCCCTCACTTTTTTCGGTTTGATAAAAACAAAAGGTAAAAGAAATACCCATTGGCCTTCAAATCTGCGAGCGATGCGCCACACATCTCACCTACTTCGCTAGTTATTATTAGTTAATTCCTTTCACCCAACCCTGTCTGACCCACTTATTTTTTTTTATTAACCTAAGCAAGATATTCTTAATCACTTCAACTTGAAGTTTATTAGTAGTTCTTTTTACCCTTTTTTTTTTCTTTTTGCTTTACCTTGCCCATGTGATCATGACTGACAAATCAGGTAGCGAAAGAAACAGAGGGCGGAAACGATTTAGTTAGATGTTGTTTAACTAATAACTGCTGGGGTTGATATATCTATATATAGAAGAGATGATCATAATCCACGCCGAGTCATAATTTAAGAAAAATTTTATTTAAATTTAAGTTAGTTCGATTTAAAAATTTATTTTATTTTATACCATTAATAAAGAAACAGAGGGCGGAAACGATTTAGTTAGTTGTTGTTTAACTAATAACTGCTGGAGTTGATATATTTATATATAGAAGAGATGATCATAATCCACGGCGAATCATAATTTAAGAAAATTTTTATTTAAATTTAAATTGTTTCGATTTAAAAACTTATTTTAATATTTAAAATAATATTAAAAATTGCTTATACCCAACATAATTTAAATTGAGAAAATTACCTAATCTCTGAGCAGATTTGCTTGCAACTACACACTGATGAGTCCCTTCTTTTATTTTTTTTCGCTTTATCATTGAGGAACAAAGATTTTTGATCATTTGATGTACACCCACCAATCTTCACCATCCATGTGGTGGTTAATATCTCCAATTTATTACTTTCCAACGTTTCATGATAGCCCATTGAATTGGCTCTCGTACTTTGGAACCAAACTGATTGAGAATTCTGTTATATTTGGACAAAACAATCCGAAAGGCAAATTTGTTTCCATTTTTTTTCTTGTTTGTTTCTTTGTAATTTTATATATATATATATATATATATATGGAGTTTTAATTGTACCACATTTACTATCATCAAATTATACATTAATGGATATGAATAACCTAACATGTTTTTTTCACTTAATGAATGAAAGCTATCTTTAGCTAATGTTATTAATGACATCTTGAATGTTGGGGTTGGCTGAGTTTTCAAAGATTATCAGGTGAAAGTTAAAGTTAATCTCTATAAGAATAGATGATGTCAAGGAAGATATGGAGTATGGTCTTCTGAATGATAAAAATAGGAGTTGTTGTGAATTGTCAAACAAATGTCAAAGATTATCTACGAGGATAAGAGATGTTAGAGGAGTGAAAGACGTGCTCCAATGTCTAAGTTAATATGTGATCAAAAAATTTGTATAGTAAAACTAAAGAATAATTTAACGATTTAATCTTAGAATTTTTAACTTAATTCAATCGATTTATGCAATCAGCTTCAAGAAGTAATGTCTAATAAGTTTGTGATCCAACTTTTAATATTTACAATTCTTAGACTATAGATTTTTTTATACCAAAAAAAATAAGGATAAGTGTCAACTTTGTTTTACCTAATTTTTCCCCATTTGTCTCCACTAGATTAGATGCTTATTATATGGGTTTTAAATTTGACTTCAATTGGAAATTCTGTTTTGATTTTTGTAGAATATTGGGGAAAAAGAAAAGAAAACATGGAAACAAAGATGGTTAAAGAAGAGTTTGGGAGGCGATAAAACTTGAGTGGCCGACATTGGGGTTCCATTGGTTAAGACAAGAACGGGAACATATGGACCAGACCTGCTACACTCTAGAGTTTGAAGCTAGCATGGACTTTGTGGGTCAATCGTGCTACAGCCTATTAGATTTTTTTTTTTAAATTTTCCTTAAGAATATTTTCTAATAAATTTGCTGTCGGTATGGCTTTTTAGGTCCCAAATTTTGCTTCTTTGTTTTCATAGAACAGAACATTAAATCAAACAAAAATTACCCCAAAAATAAAAAGAAAAATCTTGAACTAAAAAGAAAAAAAAATTTGATTCTCTCATTACCCCACTTTGATTATAACTTGTAAATTGAAAATTTTGAGTATAGAAAATGGATATGTTTTCGAGACAGATGAGAAAGTATTTACAAATAAATATTTTCTCTATTAAATAATTAATTTATTAATATATATATTTTAAAAAATTTTTATTTGTTCGACTTTCATTTTTTTAAATTATTTGTGTTTGATATATGATTGTAAATAGATCCTTAAATCTTTCTAAATACATAAAAATATTAAAAAACATTAAACATATCCATATGAAATACATATTTATATCTAATACTTACGTTTGAGATCGTCATTGTTTGAATAGTAAAAAAGCATTTTATTTTAATTATTTTTTTTGGGGGGGTTGGAAATAAAAACGGCTTATTTTGCAATTTCCCTGCCTTATATATATCCTCCGTTTGCAAAGAATTTCGCCATAACCAACAACAATATCAAAGTTTTTCTTCCTTTCTCAAACAATATAAAACTATCATTTTTTTTCTCTTAAAAATATATATTTTTTTCTGGCTAGTTTTGCTCTAAGTATTGCTTTCACAGATTTTTTAGTAAAGGCTAGCCATAGATATAAACTTATATTAAGAGCTTCTTTCAGTTATTTTTGTATTTAGCTTAAAATGGGGC
>JBBYHL010000929.1:0-12771 GCA_038381835.1 Adansonia madagascariensis | reverse complement strand
AAATTCTTCCCTGAATGATGAATACTAATGGGAGTTGATAAGTTGCATTTATGCACTTTCTTTTTCTTAAAGAAATTTCAGAAACCGATCGAGACCAATTAAAAATTCAGAAGTCAAACAAGGGGAGCAAGGGACGAATTAGTAGATATTAGATCATTTGATAGCTCGGAGGCATTCAGTTCTCTCTACTTGCTCCAACATCTACACTACAAAAAAATTGCCATTTATTGACAGTCCAAAATCCGTCAGTATGTACCAAAAAATCCGTTTGGTATAGGCCCCAAATACTTTTACCGATAGAAAAATTAGATATTCTGACAAAAAATTTACCGTCAGCATAATCCCTGTCGGTATAGACCTTTATTGACGGTCATATTTCGTCAGTAAAAACTTATTTGCCTTTTGTCACAGCCAATCCATCAGTCAAAGCCTCAGCAAAACAATCATTTATGCAGCGATTTACTTATGTTGTTTTGCCGTCGGTAAAATTCCATGGGCTTATAGTGATGGTTGATCCGTTAGTAAATCACAACGTTACAATTTCTATAGAGGTTTACCAACAATTTTCATCCGTCGGTAAATCTAATAGGACAATGGTAACAACTTTTTCATCAGTAAAACCATTTTCAATGCCATCGATAGAAAAATTTAATGTTTAATTAGTAAATAATTTTCTATTTTATTTATACATTTACATTATTAAAATTCATTTTATTATAACTGTAATTTTAAATAAAAACAGAATTTTTAATACAATTTCTTATAAAAATAATGAAAGAAAGTCGTAAACAATTGTCTTATAATTAGACAAGTTGAAATAAAACACCAAAATACGTTTGCCAAAACTCAACTACAAAAGCACCACAAACAAATGTTCAAAGAAAGATCGTAAAACTATGACTTCTCCAAAGAGATGAATACATTTCCTTCTCTAGTTTCTTTAGCCTCCTATATCAAAGAGTTTTTATGCTTCACCGCTTATCTTATTCTCCTCTAGAATCCTATTAAAAAAGAAAGACAAGACAATACTTAATGATATGGAGATGAAAAATAGGACTGTTACACTTGAAAGACTAAATAGCAATGAAAGCAAAGACAATACATATCAGTGTAGCTAGCACGTACCGGTTTTGACATATAACGGTACCGACGATTGTTGATTTTGTTTCGGTTTTGGTTTCGATCTGTATCGGTCGTACCGGTAGGTATCAGCTTGTTTCGGTGGTACCAACCGGAAATAGCTGTACCGGCCGGTATATAATATAAGCTTGTAAAAAAAAGTTAAACTAATATTAACCTTATATCTGATGAATATTATATAATATTACTCATAAATTTGATAAATCTTAGACATAATTACTTATAAATTTAATAATTATTAAAAAATTGTAACTTTATTACTTAACTGATATTAATTTTTTTATATTTGATGAATTTTTTTATAGAACATTATATATAATTGATGAATATTTAATATATAAAATTTATTTAATTTCATTTATTTCATATTTGAAAATATTTTTCATATATATAAATTAAAAATATTCAAACTCTGATAAACCCGAAACGGTACACCGAAACACACTGGTATCGGTATGTACCTGTACCAGAACAAAAATGATACGTCCACTGGTACAGTACTGACTACCTTGATACATATGCTAAATGCAGGCTTTTCAAAGAATGAACATTGCATGATATTCCTAAAATCATGCTATCAAGGCAACACAATTGATAGTCATCATATTGACACTTCTCAAGCAATACTTATTATAAAAAATTAATTTTAAAGTAAAAAGAGGGAGAGAATTCATGATAAGGTGGCAATTTAGTGTGTTAGGTAGTTTTAGGTTGATTCTTTAGTGATTTTAGGTTTGGGCCGTTAAAGTTTAAAGTCAATTTAAGTAGGACCTATTTCTATTTTGGCTTGGCAATTTTTCAAATTTGAATTATTTTGTATAACCTAAAGCATTGAAGTAGATAACACAAATGTAAAATATTTCTAACCCTATTACTAAAAAGTCCAAAATGTGAAATTATCAAGATAAATAGTATGGTCATACCTGCAGATTGAGTTCTCTAGTCCAATTATCCCCCTCAACAAAATAAAGACATAAATTATATTAAAAAGAACAAAAGAAAACATAATGTTCAAATACATGGAAAGAAACAAAATAAGTGTTAATGTCCCTAATGGAATACCATTAAAACAACATTCATTTAATGATAAGACTTATATTTTAGATGACATGCATCATGCCAAATATATTTAAAATCAATTTTGAAAAGAAAAAATAATGTTCAAAATATAAAAGAAAGAAGATTATTAAAGTGAAGAACATTTTCATAGAGACAACAGATTAAATATATTTAACCAAAGCCACTAAAAAGTAAAAGTTTGTATTAGAAAAGATAAAGCATAAACATGGAATCGGCATAATTCATCTTTAGTTTCATATAAATTGGAAAAGGCAAAAAACATGAACAAGACTTGCTCTGTGTCATCACCTCATAAAGTCAACTCAATCCATATATGCCAAGCTAACCTTTATCAATGAAAGTGCTATTAATTTACAAGCATTGGAGTTTGTAGAAAATTTGCTCTTGAATCCCATTATAAGGTAATCCAAAAATTTAAGGGCAGCATGTAGAATCAAATAGTTTCCTTAACCAATTAGAGATAGGCGCATTAATCACAGAATATATATTATTTTGATTCAGTGGAGTAAGTTAGTATTGAATAAACTGACGCAACTGGATCTTCAAGAATTAATAACTCTCAATATAAGAAAATGACTATCATAATCAGATTCCTGTATGGTTTTTTTCAACTTCATGCTGAATTAAAATAATTTTTTTCATAAAATAGAGACGTGTGTTTCAATAATCTTTTGAAAAGAACAGAATATACCAAATCAATTATTTAAAAAGGAATTATTACATTGTTTCATTGAGTGCTGTAAAACTAATTCCTTATACATCATACTTCAACAAAAGTTTTGGAAACTTATGAGCTATTGATTCTATGATTGTTTTCAAAAAAAAGTATCCCAATATACTTTGCTGAAGTAGCTTAACAGAGATTGAAGAATCTTTAGTAAAGGACATACCTGTAAAGTCTCTCTTAGACTAAAGGTACACAAAATAAGGTGTTAGAACTGATAATATCACAAATCATCCTACAAAGAAAAAAAAACAAAATATACAATCAACATATAAATAAATTACAAAGTAATAATCATGCGATGCAGAGAACCATTATATATAAAAAGCAAAACATAGTAGTTGATAATTAAAGTTGTTTCATAATTTTTCATTTATATAGGATAAATTTGAAGAATTTCCATATTTTCAAAGCAAACCTACACTTTTACCTAAATTTGAAAAACAAACAAATTATCGTAAATCCAATAAAAATTAAGTTGAACCCAACCCACACTTTTACCTAAGTTGGACTAAAAAAAGAAGAAAGAAATAAGCTTTTGAACAAAAGTACTTTTAGATCATTGTTAAACTTATAAACCCATTAGAAAATATATAAATAAATCAATATTTGTCCAAATGCATGCCATAATACATAGATTTCAAAATGAAACTCGTAATTCATTATCCAAAAAATGAAATGAAACTTGTATTATGAGAAATCAATTTGGTATCAGTTACCACTTATCTTGAATACTCTTCACCTTTTTACTTCTAGAACTCTTGGGCATGGAGAGAGTTAAGAACGAGAGGCGGAGCAACGGAAGCATAAGGGATAGCGTAAGGTAGAGCTGTGGAGGTACAGGGGAAGTCGAGAATGAAAATGAGCTGTAGAGGTAGAGGGGAGAGTCAAGAGTATAAGGCAAATCTTAAAAGTGCAAGGGAAGTCGAGAATGAAAGCGAGAGCAAAATATGGAGTCATGAAGGTGTAGGGGAAAAGTCAAGAGCGAAAGAGAGGGTATGGGTATGGTTTAAAACTTTAAGAATCAAGGGAAAAAGGGAAAAGAAATTAGGGATTTTGCATATTTTCATATTTTGGTTTTGGGCATACACTTAGGGTAGGGGTTAGTCTAATTAGGTTATAGGTAATAGGGTGGGTGGGTTTTTTTAAGTATTTAGGTTTGGGGCATTGGGTATTTACATATATTTATTATATTAATATATAATTAATTACATTAATTATTTATTATATAATATGAATAGAAATTATAAAAATTAAAAGTTTTAAAATTTTACAAAAATTCAAAGTTGCTGAAACTTTTGTTGATATATTTTCTCAACTTGTCTATTTATTTTTGTTGCTTTTCATATTCTACATCATGTTAGGGACCCTCACTATGCAACCATGACTTTTTGGAAGTCCAAGGCATTTTCTTTTGTGTCTTATTCATGAGTTCGTGATTTTATCTTTCATTCATGCATAAAAATCATGCCTTTATGCTATCATGAAAGTTTCAGCATATATTCATATCATTTAAACATCTTCTTTTATGCTCATATCACTTTATATCCTTCCATAAACTTATTTCAGTGTATTCATGCATTTTTGTTGCCTAAAAATCATGTCTTTTTATTGTCATGAAATTTTCAGCATGTGTTCATGTCATGAAAACATCTTCTTCCATGCTCCCACCACGTCTTGTATATCAATAAGCACATTTTTGTATGTTCATGCATTATCTATATTCCTTTTCATTTTTAACATGTTTTCTTTAATAAAAATGATGTCATTGATGTTCTAGCATGTTTTCATCATTTGATGCCATGTTTGAATGTTTTACATGATTAAAGATACTTGCTTAATGTCTTTTTCTTATTGTAAAAATCTTTTTTTCAAAACCACCCCCAAGTTAGGTCCATATTACTACAATAAATGAGGATTAATATGGACTAACTATTTTATATCAATTGGTTCTCCAATCTTGAAGAAAAATCAAGCTTTTTATGTTTGGATTCAAGGTTAAATGAGGCTAAACATTCTGAGTTTTAAAAATAAAATTGTCTTTTAATTTCTCCCAAATTGTTTGTGCCTTGATCTTGTTGTGCAATGTCCCTTACTAGTGACATTGTTAGTGGGTTGTTCTATTGTCCTAAAGTATTTCAAGATTGTGCAAATGAGCTTGTGAAGCTACTGTCACTGACCTCCCCTTTGTCAGGGATGTTTGAATGTTCATAACCTGAGTCTAGTTCTAGGAAATTCAAAAACCCAAAAAAATTCCTTTATTTCATTTGGTAGCACTGCAATCATCACTTAAAAAATCATTTTTGAATCTTAAATGATTTTTCTTGAATATTTTGATTTTTTTTCCTTTAAAGGGCATTGAAATACCTTTCTAGTGGTATCTTGTCTGCCTTTGGATCATTTCGAATGAGAGAGTTACAATTTTTTTGAACCAACGCTATCTGAAACCCTTTGAATCAATGATTTGCAATACGTTTGGGCCATTCTGGCCCATCAAAATGATTCTTTTAGATTTTTTTTAAAAATATTTTTCCCAAAACTTTCATGAAAATAGATTTCTAGAAAGGTATTGCTTGTGTTTTAACAATTCCGAATGAGTTTAGGATGATTTTTCAAAATCTGCTAAGCCATTTCGCCTGCACAGGTTGCCAGCATCACACTTGTCTTGACTTTTATATTTTTCAAATTCAGCCACTCCTAAAATACACCCAAAAATGATTTTCTCTTCCAAAAACAAGTAACATTGGCATCATGCATGATTTTTATGCATAAAAACATCTCACCAACTTGAATTTGCATAAATCTATAAATATGCATGGAAATATTATTATCATCACAATATTTTTACAGAAATGGCATGGATATGAAAATCATCAACATATGACATAAAAATAACATAAAATGAATACAACATATATAATATGAAAGATGAACAACATAAAGGAACAAAGCAATGTTAGAACAAAGAAAATCACTTGATACTAAAGCAAATTTAATTTAAAATGTTGAAAAAAAAGTTTTTTTTATAGAAAGTTGATTTTTATGAAACTTTAAAAAAAAATTATCAAGGAAAACAAAAATAAACATTTGAAGATTATAGCTCAAGATTTGGCTATAAACTTGGTTATTATACCTTTTGTCATAAATCATCACCTAATCATGACTTAGGATCTTTAAGCTCACATAAGTAGAAGACAAATATGTAGAAAAAAAAGGAGCTCAAACTAAATAAGAGACTACCTTCAAACAAACTTAGTTAAACTTTTTTGTCTTTCTTTCTTTTTTTCTTTACCTTTTCCCCTCTTTTTTTCTCTTTTATTTTTTATTTAATTTTTGCTTTTTTTTTTTGCTGCTGTTTGCTTGCATGTAAACTATTTAAAACCCTTAGATGTTCTGCTTAAAGGTTGTTTCCTTGCTAATGGGGTAAAGAGGTAAGGAGTAAGCTTGTTTAGCTTATCAAGTTCTTATGCATGCCCTAAAGATGACCATCCAAAATGACCATATCTTTAACTAATACATGAAAGGCATTTTAACTTTAGCTAAAAATAGCTTTTCCTTACACTTCTACCAAACTAGGCTCGATTTGTTTAGATAACTAATAAAAAAACTTTTTGGATCCTCATGTAGTTAGAAAATTTACTCTAGTTGGAAAGATGAAGTTAAAATCTTAAGGATTTTCGTTAAAGAGAAAACATTTTGAGTGATTCTATTTATTTTAATTTAATGTCAAAATATTAAATAAGGGTGTTTTACATTATTAAAATATAAGCTAAGGTCATTTGGGATGATTAAAAATGCAAAACACTAGCAAAGACTAAGTGATTGGACTTACATTACCCAATTTTTTCATGCAATATTGATATATTCATCAAAAGTTTCGAGATATTTCATTTCGGATGTGAAATTTCCAAAAAAAGTATCAATATCTTAGTTAAAGTATCGATAATTAAACTCGAGACATCAATACCTTGATCTAAAATATGATACTTTAGGTTGCCAGTACCTAGAAAGTTGATAAATTTGTGAAGAATCGATATCTCCATTTGACATTTGAAAATTTGACCTTTAGGAGCAAAAGTGTTAATACATTTAGGTAATGTATCGATACATCCATGCACCTTGCATGAAAATGTCCTATCTTGGCTTGCTAACCAATTTCCTTTGTTCTTTTGGTCAAGCATCCCGAGCCCTCCATCTAAGTCCTTGGGTGTAATTTGATTAGGGAAGAGAGGGGGGTTTATTTCAATCATAGGTCTCAGACTGGGCACAGTTGGTTCATGAAAAGCTTCTTACACTCATAGACACCTCATCAAAGCATCAACCATCATGCCAAAAAAGGCCCCATGAGTTCAAGAACAAAGGAATGACACTTAAGAGGGTTGTTATTTAGAATTATTGAATACAATATGAATACATAACATAAATATAATATAAAATAATAACTAAAGTATGATACGACATGGCATGAAAAATAATACAAATACAAGTATAGATCTGTTCATAGGTTGGATAGTTTGCTTGGCCTGTAATAAGCTGAGTCTAGGTAAAGATTTTTCTATACTTTGGACCGAGCTAGCCTTATATTACTATTTATATAATAAATTTTTTAATTTAAATTTAAATGTAAAATATAAAAATATTAATATAAAAATAATTTTTTAATATTATTTAAATAGTGAAAGGCCTTGCAGGTTAAGTTTGAAAAGGGGGTGAAGAAAATTATTAGGTCAGGAAGCATGTCTACACAAATATACGAACATATTAAAATTTGTATAAAATGAATTATTAACGTATCAAAATTTATATATAACACTGTAAGCACAATTATGATACAAAAATATAAATATGATACAAATATATAAATTATTATCTAGTTATGCTACATCAAAACATTTTAAATAATAAGTGGAGACTTACTTTTCAAAAAATAAATAAGTAAATAATGATCTCGTGATAGTGATATCAAGAATCTACTCTTAATCATTTGTCTCCATGTCAAGGGTCATTAGAGTGGGGTGTACGTATATAAGATAAAGAAGCCTATGATAAAAGCAACACTAGACTGGATGAAGTGAATGTCGAGCCAAACACTTAAAAGAACATCTTTAATCTCATTGAAAAAGAAAATGATAACTACCCATTAAAAAAAAAACCAGGTCTTAGTCCTCCATGAGCCAATCTAGTAACGACAAAGAAAAAGCCAAAATAAAAATCAGCTTTAAATAATTGGACTAATGAAGACTTTAAAGCAGAAGGGAAAATGGATTTGAATTCAAAATTTCATTGGAGGAAATTCGAATTTAAATTTTAATTTAATTTTATTTGATTAAAAAGTCAAAATTCAGAATTTGAAAATTCAAATTTGAAATAATCCACCTCAAAAAAGCCCAGACCAACTCGAACCCGAACCCAAATTTAACATTAAAAATAAAAATAGTAAAATTGTAATTAAATAATTTTTTATAAAGTAAAAGTTTTAATTATAAATTTTACTAATTTTTAAAATAAAATTATTTAACAAATTAATTTTATATCATTTTGGTTTAATAAATATTGATTTTAATATATAAATATAATTAAAAATATCTTTTTTATATGTTTACTTGTAAAGTTAATATTTATTTGTCACTACCTATAGTTTCACAAGTTAATTTTAGTTCTTTCATAATTTTAAAAAATATAATTATATCTTTTAGAAATAAATAAAATCAATAAAGAGTTTATTAATGAAATTAGCATTAAGATATAAAGTTTATTCAAAGCGCAAATTATATCAAATTAATATAAAATTTATTCCTTTTAGTGTTACGTAAAACTAAAAGTACTAAAATAAAAAAATTTAATGTAAGTTTTAACTCCTTTTTATTAATCAAATTAATTTATTTACTTTTTACCATTAATGAAAATTGAAAATAAATAAAGTTAATGTAAACCTTAATTTTTTTATTTAAAAATAAATTTCTTTAGCAAAAGTAAACTAAAGTGTTTACTTATAAATTTAATATATCGTATTAATAATAAGAAAAAATTTAAAATAGCAACTTAAAATTTGAGTAGATAAATTTATTTATTTATTAAAGTTAATGAAAAATTAAAACTTTAAAAATAAAGTAATTAAATGTAAACTTTAATTTTTTAATTATTATAAAATAAATTTTTTAATAATTTTTTAGTGGAATTAAAGTTTTTACTTATAAATTGGATAAATCTTCTTAATAGGGAAACTTTTAGTTTTAATAGAAAATTTAGTTTTAAGCTAAGATTTGATCATTGTATTAAAATATTTTGGAACAATTAATTAGTGCTACTTCTTTTTTATTATCTTTTTAACTCGTAAATCATAGTCTTATACTTTTATTTATTCTTTAAATACAATTATTTGTCTATTTTGATTTAATTATTAGTATTTATAATTACATTTATATATGTGGATAATATAAATTATAATGCATTTACACGTTAAAATTCGAATATAAAATCATTTATTTAAAATATTAGTATGATTAATTTATAATATATCTTATTTTTTATAATAAATTATTTACAAATTGATTTTATATAACAATTAATTTTATATCTTTTTTATGCTAACAAATATTGATCAGAATATATAAATATAATTAAATATTTCTTTTTCTAACAAAATTTTATTTTAAACTAATAATAATGAATTAATAATTTATTTTTAGATGTAAATATTTAAATTATGTAAAAAATATAATTTCTGACAATAAAATAAAATGATTTAAGAAATACCTGAACCTGAATCAAACTCAAACCCGAGCCCAAAACAGCTTAAACTTAAAATGACTTAAACTCAAAATGACTCTAACATGAAATAATCTGAACTCGAAATGATCGGACCTGAAATAATTTGAACCTAAAATAATTCGACTCCAACCCACTTGAACCTACTTCAAAAAAAAAAAAAAAACTTTTAGCCCATACATTGAATGGAAGATCCTTTGGAGAGGTATGCAATCTATTCTCTGCCAGGCAAACTACATGTATATTTTTATTAATTTGGATTGCTTAGCTTTATCGATTGGACCTTATTTTGAGCTAAAATGACAAAGCTATTTTTTTAGGTTAGTATAAATATAATTATTATAAAAATGAAAGCAATATATTAGACACTAATTTTGAATGTAATTTTCATAAAAAATTAAAAAAAATATAAAAAAATTTTACTATGTAATTATTTTTAGATAAAGATTATAATAGTTCGAATATTTTGATCAATTTTCTATTACTATCATAAAAAAATTTTAGTTGAAATATCATAATAGATATCAAGATACATTTTTTATTGGTTGGGAAGAAAAAATTCTTAACTAAAGAAGTAAATATTATTTATAATAATGTTAAATAAAGTAAAAAAATTAAAAAAATGAAATTAATAATAATAAAGTTTGAAACTAATAAGTTTAATAAATTAAACATATTAATATATTGTTGATTTTACAATGAGGTTGCAAAAACTAAAAATGTTGGGGTCAAACTAAAATCTTTTTTTTTTCTTAGTTAAGAAAAGCTACTTCTTCTTCATTTAATTTTCATTAATTTAAGGGGTTGTAAGTAGAGGTATTCTAGGTTAGGTCGAGTTGCAATCCAAAAAATTTTTAAAATTTTTCTTTATGTCTAGCTTGAAAGTTCGAATTTACTATTCATAAATAATAAAAATAAAATATTAGTTTTATATTAATATTTATATTTTTATACTAAAATTTAAATAAAAATATTTTTAATTATTAAATAATAATTCAGACCAGATCAGACTGATTTAAATTAAACAAAGTATTCAAAATTTGACACAAATAAATCAAATCTATCGCATCAAACGAATAACTTATAAACAGCTATTGTGCCAATCAAGTCGTGAGAAGTACACATAAAAGGGAGCACAATGAAAGCGTAGCAAACTATACAAAGTTGAGAAGAAAGGTTCAGAGTCAGTAAAAGTCCACTAGAAGTACCTGTACGACGGTGAATGGAGTATTTTAGTCCTTGTATTATTAAATTTAGTATTATAGTCCATATACTTTTGAAATTATATTAAATAAGGAAAATGGTTAGTAGTGTTAAAAAAGTCATTCTAATGTTGATAAAATGTTGACATTTCATGTGATATAAAATTTTAAATTTTATACAAAAATGACCCAAACCCGACACTAAACCCAAATATATTTTTGTATAAAACTTTAAAAATTTTAAATTCCACATCACATGATACATTAGTATTTTATTAGAATTTAAATGGCTTTTTTTACATCGTTAACCATTTTTCCTTATTTGCCACCATTTTAAAAGTACAAGGACTAAAATACTGAATTTAATAGTACATGAAATAAAAAGCTTCATTCACTATAGTACAAAGATCTGTAGTAAGCTTTTACCGTCCAAAATGAGTGGTAGTAGTTGCACACTTGGGCTTCTTTGATTGAATCTGCAATCCTTTTCACTTGATTTGAGTTTACTTTGTATTTTGTAAAAATTTGGAACTTAGGCCAAATAAATCGTGCTACTTTAAATTGGAAATCATTCCTTTTAAGAAGAAGGTCATTGCTTATGGTTAGATTTGATATTATCGACAAAATACGATTATGTGATATGAAAATAAATGATTAAAATACAACATGCATGAAAATAATATAAATAAAAATACTTATGGACCGAACAGCCTATCTAATTGGATAGACTTGCTAATATGGCATCAAATCTGAGTAAAGATTTTTCTACTTTAGGCTAACTTGACCCAAATGTTTACATAATAAAAAATAATTTTTATTTAAATTTGAATATTTAAGATCCATATTGAATGAATAACCTGACTCATAATAGGTCTAACTGCTAGACGCTAAATTTGCCTGTGTCAAACTATTATTTGGCAAACTTACTGGACTTAACAATATTTTTCCTATACGTAGAAGGAAGCATAATGAAAATGTAGCGAACCGTACAAAGCTGAGAAAAAAGGTCTAGAGTCCATGGTAGTAATTGTACGTTTGGCTTCTTTGATTGAATCTACAATTCTTCTCCCATGTTTGAATTTACTTGGTACTTTGTAGCAATTTGGAACTTTAAGCTCCATTTGGATGAGTGATAAGATTGACTTAGTAAAATTTAAAATCTATTTGGATAGGTAGTAAGATTAAAAACAATGATGGTGGTGAGATTAATTACTTTAATGGTAAGATTAAAATTAATGGTAAGATACGTTGTTTGAATGCAAACACGACAGTGATGATGAAAGAAAAATGAAAATGACAATTAAAGACATTTTAATTTAAGGGTGTATTAATAAATTATTTATATATTTTAATAATATTTAAAATTTTAATACATATTATTTTATACACTTATTTAAATGTTTTAATTAGTTCATTAATTATTTTGTAAATATATAAATTTATTATTTATTATATTATATCATATTAAATATTATATATTTAAATAAATAAAAATATATAAATATGATATTAATAAAAAATTATTTGGTCAACTAATGAGACACCAAAACAGTTTAAAAATGAAAGAAAAATTTTGGACGTATGAATGGATACATTGCACTCTTTTAACTTAAAAAGAGTTGGGTGGAGGGGGCAGGTAGCCTACGACAAGAAGGTTACGAAGAGAATATAAAACCAAAGCAGTCTAAAAAACTTCTTTAATTTAAAATAAAATAAAATAAAATAATCAGACCCTGACGCAAGCAAGCACCCATTAAAACAGCCAAAGGTCTTTGTTACCCACGAAGGAACCCAGTAAAGACTAGAGGTGGCAATTGGGCGGGTTTGGGCGGGTTCGGGACGGGTCATTTCGGGTTC
>JBBYHL010000918.1:0-12771 GCA_038381835.1 Adansonia madagascariensis | reverse complement strand
GAGACTTAGCAAAAGTTTTAATGCATTATGTTTTCAGAAGTTTCAAGGCAATTGTTGTAATTAGAAATGTTAAAATCTGTAGCCTTACATACTTTTAAAGTATGAGGCAGGTTTCACGCTATAGAATCTGGACGGGGGCGTGACAACTCTCCTGTGACTTCATTCTTGGAAGTACACTCCAAACTTGCCACTTATAGTGAAGCATGTGCATTAAAAAAATTAAAAAAGCTTAGATAATTGAGCCATTTGAAGGAGAAAAGGGATGGTTTGTGAATACTTGCTTAAATATCTATAACTAATTAGACACTGCCCTCTTACGGCCGAGGACAAGGTTGTTCATTTGACATACCATATCGGCTGACAGTGTTATAAACAGTACTATCTGCGAGATTGCTCATTCTAAACTTTTCTACTCGATGCCTTTCAAGAAGACTTTCAATTCTCAAAAATTGAATAATCTCCCATAGGTTTTGAAATAATTATTGGTTCAAAAACGGTAGTGATCAAGAAAATAGTGACAACAACTGTGAGTGTAGCCTTAAATCTGACAATTTGTGTAGTAGTATTGTGTTGGTGTACTTTTATATATTATAATTGTAAGGTATTATATTTTATCTAAATTTTGGTACATTAGTAACTAATGTTATATATATTTTGATATGTTCATGTGTTCATATCATATTCGAATTACTTTTTCATATTGTATCTTATTTTGTGTGTTTTAATTAATTTTTTTCATATTATATTTATATCATATAATCGTATCATATCGTATCTAAAATTATTAATTTTAATCCAATGATTATTATTTTTTTTGAAGTATAATAGACGTTTAAGATATTTCTAGTACGATGATTTCTACATTTTTATTTTTGACATTTTTTTTGGCTAGTTCAAAATAATTATATTAATAATCAACCTAATGATCACATAGCTATAAAAGGTATCACCACCTAAGAACATACTTCAACTAAAAAACTGAAACACCTTTAAAACCCATCGAAGAAAGTACAAAAAAGTTCAAAATCCCAACTAAACGCATACAGTCCAAACATAAGAAAAGAAAAATACTATAAAAAGGACCATGAACAACTAAAACCTGAAAGTTGTAAGTTGTGACCAATCCCTAACCAAGATGGAAAGTACCAAAGAGGCCAAAGAGGCCACCAATCCAAAGGCAAAGCAGCCAACATGCTACGAAAATTCAGGAGCGCACCAAGCTTAATGAAGAAACCTAAAGATGATGAACACAACAGCCGAGAAACAGAGGTTTTGATCGGTTCCATCAACGACAAATGCATTCCAAACCATTTCAACTTAACCAAGCAAGCAGCCATTTCTCCTGATTTCTAAAGATCTAGAGAAACAGAGCAAGAGGTCCCATGTCTCCGGAGCGAGAGAAACACACCTTAAATGCTCATAACTAACTACATGTAGATTTCCTAACAGCTTCATTATAAGATTTACCATAGACGATTCTAACTTCAAGCCCGAATCTTTGAGAATTCGAATTCAATACTTAAACAGAACTAAATAATTCCTAAAAACCAAAGATTTTCCACACAAATAGATTTTCAAATCATCCGATGAACCGTAAACAATACCCAATAAAATAACTTTTTCAATTATATACAAGTTGACCCCCAATCAACTACAATCGAGCAATTTTATACCCACTAGCAATCAAAAACTTTAATTTGTTTTAATCAAGAGGCATTTATATCCCCTAACCTTACTATTACCTTCCATAATTTGCAACTGAATTTATCTTGCACTAACACAGAAGCATTAGACAATCAGTACGAGAAGACTACATAGTCCAAACCTGTCTTAGAAGAAACTCACTTTCCAGTGTCAATTCTATTAATCTTTGGCAGCCCATCTTCGCAATTTGCAGATAAACCCGACAATTTTCTATCTCCCAAGTAGCCTGAACTTCTTCTATAATTGTTTTTTTTGAATCAACCGAACTTCTCCTATAATTACTTTGAACCTATTTAAAAAAAATTACAATCCGATAGAGAGATCCTTTGGCAAATCTACTCCCTTGATAATTAACTGCTCTCTCCTTATTCTTCTTTGTATTCCAATCTTTCCTTTCTTTTTTGTCGTCTTTGTTTACCTTGTGACTTGGTAGAAACAATAAATAGTATGATGGCAGATTGGATATTTATATTTTTATGTAATATCCAAACCCGAACCACATAAATGTTTTAAAATCCGAAATCGTTTATTTTCAGTATTAAATCTTCGTATAACTATTTGTATCTAAATTTAAATTAAATAATATTATTTTTCAAATCTCTGAATCCACTAAAAATCTTAATTAAATAAGCAGCTAACCTTAGAAACCAAGGTACGATTCTTTCTCTAAACATAGATTTTTATATTTTATAATATCCGAATTTATTATCCGCGATAGTATGTGGATTCAAATATTCGAATCCGTAACTCATAAAACTAATGCAGATTGGATATTCTAGAGTTCAATCCGCATCTTCTCCTAATCCATTATGAATGGTAATTAAATTATCCAAATTCACATCTACTTTTGATTCACAATATCCAAATATGTAAAAAATGGTTTGGATAATTACAAATCCAAATCTGAATCCCTACTCAACAGATAGAATATTTTGATACTTGTTGTTAGAAGTTTCAAATCCTAATTTTGGAAGTGGAATTGATGAGATTTATCAATTATCTAGTTAACCACATAACTTTAACTATATAGTAAGTAACTAGTCGACATATTACAATATTATAATTTATATAAATTGCCTTTTATTACATAATTAAATGTTTCTTAATCTAACCTAGATAAATAATTTAAGACATGATATAAAAGTATAGTACAAACATGTATGTTTCATGAATATAAAAACAGTGTAATAAATATAATACAACATATCCAAACATAATTAACATAGTAATTTAACACATTTAATATATATATATCGTATTTTTATTTAAAATTTTGATGTGTTTCATAATTTTTATTTTATTTATATTTATACAATTTACAAAAAATATATGAAACATAATATATATACAAAAATATCAAGTCTTATTTATTATGCATTTTTAACCACCGGCTAGTATCCGTTTTATTTAACTACTTATTATTGTGCTTGTCGTTTTAAAGTGTAAACTTTAGAAAAAGCATAAAAGAAAGTCTAGTGTGATTGATTTTTAAACGGAATAGACAAATTACCAGCCCCCAAAGAAAGCGAAGAGTAGACTTCGTCTTATATAATCAAATATTTTATTATATTATAATTATATTTAAAATATTTTATATTTATATAATTTTAAATATTTTTAATAATTTTTATTATATAAATTAAAAAAAAATTATATTTTTTATATCATATTTTATTTTAATTATTTTTATATATACTAATATTTTAATATTTTTTATATGCATCTAATATTATATTTAATTTATTTTATATGTACATAATATTATTCGGTCTGGGGAAGACTGAATATTCTAAGTCCATGCATTAATTGCGAAATGTGGGCCTCAAGTCCTTTAGTTATTCTTCTTGACGGTATGGGGATGAACCTATCTTTCAGTTGGCATCGATGTGACTGAATTTATGGGATGAAAACTCATTTATTCCGTTCTTGAGTCAATTACATGCTCTATACTATGTAAATACTTCGCGGAAACATCCGATATAATTTTATATATGCACTTATTTTTTTATCTACTTAATATTTTAATAAATTAACGGTTAAAATTTATAATATAATTATTTATACATATAAAATTTTAAATTAATTTAATATTTTAATTATATCTATAGAGAATATTAATTTTTAATATATATATTTAGCCGTTAGAAATTATTTGTATTGAACAAACAGTTAAATATTTTTTATTTACTTAAGACTCGATATGTATGGTCTATTTAAATAGAACATAAAATATGTTGGTCGGATTAAACAAGCATTAATCATACAAAAAGTTATATAAGTAGGAAAAATAATTTAGTTTTACAATGGTATTAATTGGATCATTCCTCAATTATTATTACAAAATCATTGTTTTCAAAAATCAAAATATAAGATAAAATATATATTTATAAAGATATTTGTGTCTTTTACTACTTTTAAATTAAAATTAAATATTTTTAATAACTACCCATATTTTCTTAAACTAAAAAAATAATCACCCAATAACTTTTTTTTATATATTTTTAACAATTTTTTTCTCTTTATCCGCATAGTGATTGTGCCAACTCTAATATTTCATAATTTTTTTTTACTGAATTAATATCATAAATCAAATGGTACCAATTTAATTAATAAATTTATATAAAAATTAAATTAAAATAAAATTAATAACATAATTTGAAGCATGTTTATGTTTTTTTAGTTTTATAAAAAGAGATGTCTTCTAAGAAAGTAGCCAACTCCTAAAAATGATTGTTGCATTTAATATTATAACTTCTTTATCTCTATTAAAATTAATTTTTTTTTTCAAAACTACTTATCTATTAAATAACTTTTTTTTTTAAGAAAATCATAATTCTTAAAAAATAATATTTTTATCCACGTAATGGTGTTTCAAAATCTAGCTTATCGATCATCTTTATGTAATATTTTATTTCATCTATAACTTTAAAAAAATAATTTTTTTATCAGTGATCTTTTAAATTTTTTTCAGATTCATCCTTTTCATCGATAGTTGTTAAAATTACCAAAATTTGTCTTCTCTAAATGTAAAAGAAAAAAAAAAGGGGGTCTTAAATAAACAATTTCATTAATTAAATTCAATGTTTAAATATTAGAAAACTCTTTAAGGTTTTACCCCACCGTGTTGACGAAATTTCAAAAACAAACTTTTCCATCTCAAAGTATTCCAAAGAAACTATTTTGTTCTCTTTAAATTCCTTAGATTTATTTTAATATTTAATGAGAAAGAGAAAATTTATAGGCTCAAAATATAAGTTTTAATTTCTAATTATTTTATTTTATAATTGAAAATAAATTTTTACTAATGATATTAAAAATTTTCCCTAAACTCTCAATTATTTTGACAAAATTTAGCAAAATTCTCACCTCGAAATTTCTTAAAAAATCGACCATTTGCGATTCCCTTAAAATTTCATATAAAATAAAAATCTTAAATTAATTTTTTAATTTGTGTTTTTTGGTTTTTAGCATTTTATTAAAATTCTAAAATTTAAAATCCTACGTATTAAACTAAAACTAATAATATAAAATATATGAAATAGTGATAAACAAGTGAATTAATAAACAAATAAATAAATTAGACAAATAATGATTTTTTAAAAAAAAGAAAATATAAAAGAAAAAGAAAAGAGAGACAAATCAGAGTCAAAACCCAAAACGTTATTTACCAAAGTTAATTGAGTAAATCATTTAAAAATTCAACATAAAACAATTACATTTTATATTTGAGGATGTTTAGGATTGAAACCTGATCATTGGAATTAAAAGTACAGTATTTTACTAAAGACTATACACTTATCAGTAATAAAACAACTATTTGAATTAAAAAGAGATATTCGTAGGTTTGTTATGCAAACTCTTAGCGTATGTTATATGTAAAATTGATATATTTACTGACTTTTCAGGATCAAATTCGCTACTAAAAGCAATTTTAGTAAATTCCCAACAATTATATAAATAAACCTCATTGATTATTATTCTTTTGGTGGTACGGCTAGGAGTATCCCATATTTTGTCTCGCTGGATTAGGTAGTAACTTGTAATATTTTAATTTGTTGGTATAAATAAAATAATATCCTATCACTTAGAGTTCGTTATATTTAATTATTTAATTATAAAATAAAATAAAATAAAATAAAATAAAATAAAATATATTTTTATTTTTATTTTTATTTTTTAATTACTTCATATATTTTCTTAAAATATATTATAAATTAATATTTTTTTAATCATTCATGTACATCATTTTCATACAAAGGAGAAAATTAGGTTTCGGTCTCCATCACCCCATTAACAAATGGGACCTTATTTCATTAAATCTCATGCAGAATTTTTATACAACTTGGAACGTCGTGATCAGAATTGTATGTAATGCGAGGGTTATATGCACCGGACGGTCGACCCCGCTATCCACAGTTTGTTGACTTTGACTCCTGAGCCCAGCCATTCCATCGATTTCACACTGCACCTTTACTGCCTTTCCTTCGATTTCAGCGATTTCCGTTCTCTTTTCGTTTCTTCTTTTCATATTTCTCCCTTACTCGAACCCGTTGTCTTCAACAGTAGGAAAGGGCTTTTTTTTGTCGACTTTAATTTTTGGAGAATTGGAGATTCGAACTCTACACCTCCCAGGAGGGGAGCTATTAAGGGCGGTGGCCCCTCCAAAATTTTGAAAATCCGTTTAATACGTTTAATATATGTGTCTACATGTATTTATAATTTTTAATGTATTAACATTTATCTTTTATCGGCACATATTGCTCAAGTTTCTGTCGAGAACATTCTATCTTCTGCTTGTGTAGTGATACCACCCCCGCAGCTGAAAAGTAAAAGACACGTGTTGGAGTAGACTCCTCGTCTGGGAATTGTAAAATTCAATGTCAGGGGTTCTGTTAGACGAAATCACGGTTATGCAGGCATTGGGGGTGTATAAAGAGATGAGAATGGGTCTGTTATGTTGATTTTCTCCAAATCTATTGGCAAGGCTGACCCCATCCATGCTGAATTGATGACAATTAAAGAAGTTTTTGTCATCTTCGTAGCCTCAAAGTGGGTTACCTCTCATAGACTTAACGCAGTTAAATGGGTCATCTCTCATCGGAATGCTTCTTGGGGATTAAGAAAACTTCTCAGCATCGAGGTCTTGAAGCAAGCTGTCAACAATTGGCATATAGTTCATATTAATAGAGACGCAAATTCTATCGCGGATGGGCTAGCTAAGTCGGGGGTGAATAGAATTCATAATCTTGTTTCTTTGTACCAGTGATCGAGGATGTGTGTAATTTTGCGGGACCTTTATAAGGGTTTTTTAGGTGGTCTTGTATGGCTAATCTCTATTCTGCTCAAATAAATTTGACTTTTCATATATATATATATATATATTTACACATTTATTTCTTTTATTATTGATTAAACTTAACATATTAGTTTTAAAAAATTTTAATTTACTTTATGTTTGATCCCCTCAAAAATTTTTGTCTAACTCCACCCTTGGCTTCTCAAGGAAAGAGAACATGAATCAATCATCGAACTAAATACTTGGATACCTATATATTTTGTTTACAAGAAAAATACACATCCAAAATAATTACAAAGACATTAACTTCATCTTGACTTTAAAAGAGTTCACACTTCCTTTCCATTTATATATCGCCAAAAGGAGGCTTAATTTCTCCATCTTTGCCTTGTTTGCCTTCGTAGAAAATTCCCCATTTTCATATTTTTCTGGTCTGTCTTTCCGAATCCAGACATCCCAAGATGTTCTTTCCTCATCGACTTGTTTTGGCTGCAATATTCGTTGCCTATTGCCTTACAAGTCCTGCCTTTGGAGCTGCACTTCCGCTTGATGAAGGTAAATGAATACTAATAAAAAAATCTTGAGTTTTATTTAGTTAATTCATTCAACTATTTTTAAAAGATGATATTTATTACGTTTGGAATTCGAGTTTCAGCATTAACAATCTTTCTCTTATCTTTAAATTTTGACCTGATTTGTGTACCAAAAAAATAATATTAATAATACAGGGAAAATAATTTGGCTTTTTTCTTTCTTCTGCTTTTTGCAGTGGAAGCAATGAAAAACATAAGCAAGACGCTAGGGAAGCGTAATTGGAACTTTCACTATGATCCATGTGGTCAAAAACATGGTTGGCTTGAGATGGAAAATCTCGGTAACTACGAGAACAACGTAACTTGTGATTGCTCCTTCTCCAATAACACTACTTGCCATGTGGTTTCCATGTAAGCATCTCTCTCTTTCCCTCTCTTAAAATAAAATTTTTTTCTCAAACTCATTCTGTTTGTCTTTGTATGACTACTACAAAATGAAATCTCAGTGCGACACCCTTGCGTTTTATCATCGGCCATCCAAATTCGTCCATATATGCAAACCATGTATTCATTCATCGATTATATACATACCTAAAGAACCTATACTATTATTATTGTCCAGAAATGTTACAAAAACAAATTCAACATATAATAGAAAATGTACTTAAAGATATTTCACATGGGACATCATAACATTTTTGTTTTATAGAAAAAAATCCACATAAGATAACTTCTTTATTTTTTTTAAAAAAAATATCAACAGTCTTTATTATTGTATTATTTAATTTAAAATATATTTTTTAATTCATTATTTATTGTTAATTTTACTCACTTTGTTGGTATGCAATATCTGGTGTTAATAATCTATGTATTAAATAATGAGTTTATATTTGAGGTATCGCTAGTGTATAAATACTGTTTGCTATCACTACATCACAATTTGTCACTTCATTTTATCGACAAATTTAAAATTTAAAAATACTCAAAAGTAAATATCCTTAAATATTAAGGTATAATGGCTTTTAATTTTATTTCTTTTAATTGTAGAGATGACAATTTACAATGCACTAAAAGAGTGTAATATTTTAATAACGAACCAACCATTAAATTTTCTTACAAGTTGGATTACTCACCTGATTCAATAAGCTAAGCTGAAAATATTATTTAATAATAAATTTTATTTAAATTTAATTATAAAAAATATTTAAAAATATTTAATTTTTTATTAATTTTTATGCAATAATTGGACACCTTTACAACAACTAATGTTGATTCGGTATTTAATAGCCGGTAGGTTGTAACATTGAATGCAATTGTGGACATAATGTCTCTCTCAACGGCGGGCTACCGCAACGACGTCTATTAATGACTGTGAAACAAAAGGTAATCGGCCAACAGTAGGTCCAATTAGGTTACCTTCACAAACTTGGGTTTAGTAAAATGAATTTAGATTTCAAATTTAATATAAATTATGAGATAAAATTTATTTAAGTAATATTTTCGTAATTATTATATATCCATGAATTTTTTTGGGATCATTATTAGTAATAAATTTTAAATAATATTAGTGAACTTATATTGAAAATAATTTTAGATTCAAAGAATTTGATTTTCAAGAAATAAATTTTGCATACTTTTGTATTAGTTTGATAAAAAGAATTATTTGGTCAATTGAAAATGATTTCTTGATTAATGGAAAATAATATAAAAAATAAAAATTATCTTTCATTTTTCAAAGGGGGAGGACTAATTTTTGGAATGGACTGAGTTATTTGCCAAGGCTCCTGAGCTTAGTATGACTTAGATGGGTCCTTTGACATGATTACTTAAGTTCAAACTTAGCTTAATTAGACTAGAAATGTTATTGTAGTAATAAAAATTATTATTTTTTAATTTTAATTCAAAATATATTTAAAATATTAAAACATTTTATAAAATGTGGTTTAATATTAATTATTAATATCACTATTTTGATTCTTATTAATAAATATTAGTTTTTACTATTTTAATAACAAATGTTTAGTAGTAATAACGACATTACTCTTTAATAATATTAATATTTTATATTTTAAATATTTCTTAAGTTTTTAATTAAAATATTCACTGCTTTTACTATTTTAATAACACATATTTTTTATTATCATTTTAATAATAAAATAAAAATAAATAATTTTGTTAATGATTGAATAAGAAAATTTTAAATTAAAATATAAAAAATATAATATAAATGTTTTAATATTTTAATAATAAATAATACTATTTTTATATTGTATATTAATAAAAATAATAATGATGTTAAGAATATTATTAAAATATTGCTATCTTAAAATATTAATATTAAAATATTAAAATTTTAATGTTTTATTAATAAATATTTTAATAGTTCTGTTAATATTGATATTTTAAAAAAAAAGCAAATTTTCATAAAACAATCAAAACAATAAAAAATATTTTCATGAAATCATACAAATCATGATTCGACATATGATATAAAATTAAAAGTTATTTAAATAATGTAATTAAACTAAGTAATTTCAGGTACAACATGATTATATGATACAAACATAATATTAAAAAATAATAAAATATGACACGACACAAAAAAATAACATAAACATGAGACTATTACATAAATGTGTAAAAATCTATATAAAATGAATTTGAAAACTTATATAAATATCTAATACTTTAAATACAATTATGATATAAAAAAATACAAACATGAATATAATGATATGTGACAAAAAATTGGTACATGTTTGACTAGTATCGATTAGACTTGGTAATTTCAAACACAACATAATTGATTATATGATACAAATACAAAATGATAAAATAATTAAAATACAACACGATACAAAATATAATATGAATACAATACAAATATATGAACATAATAAAATCTACAAAAAACAAATTATAAAAATATCAAAATTTTTATAAATATATAATACTTTTAATATAATTTTGATATGTACAGATAACATGAATACGATGAATATAATATAAATAAATAATTGTTAATAATATAAGGACAAAAGAAAAAAATAGCATATAAAAATGAATAAAAAATTATCCTTTTTAGCCATTAAACCCTAAGTGCATAAATAAAAAGTAAAATTATGCAACCAATCATTCAACTATAATGAATTGATGGATTTAATCATTGTACTTTAATTAAGCATAATCAACCTTTTATACATTAATTTTTGAACGATTCAAGTCCAATGGATGACTCTTTGACATGGACTCTACATGTTTATGGGTCAGGTTGAGTTGAATTTGGGTCAAGTTTGAGCATCGTATTAAAATTAAATATGTTTATTTAAGTTCAGTCTCACTCAAAATATGTGTTTAGAAATTTACCCAAGCCCGTCCATATTTGTAAATAGATAATCCAATCCCGTTTAAGCCCACTTATATTATTTTTTTTATAATTTATTTTTTTAAAAAATATATTTTTAAAAATTTAGTCTTTATTAATTTAATAATTTTTTATTAAGTTTTTAAATATAAATAATTTAACTTAGTTTTTAAAGTTTACATTATAATATTATATATAAGTATTATTTATATGACAAAAATTATATAATACACAAAATATAAAATAAATATATATAATGTAATAGTAAAATGAGTCGGGCTAGACCAGGCCCGAACTTTGAAAGTCGAACCGAAGGTCTTGCCCATTTTTTAATCGAATCTAATTTTTTTATCCAAACTCATTTTTTGGGACTAATATATTTGTCAAAACCCTCCCAAACATATTAGAGGTTAACTTTTTTTTTATTTGGCTTTTTATTAGATTTTCATTTGATGGCATGAAATTTTATTGGTTAAATTTGAAATATTTTAGCCACTTGTAATATTTAATAATTTTAATAACTAAAATAAAGAAGCCATGAAGATATTACTAGTTCAAAATGCCACCTTCAGTTTTTACCATTTCTCTTTTACTTTTCGCATGAATTCGTAGCCAAAAAACCAATTATTTACGCAGGAAGAAGCAAATGAAGATATGGGTTTGAAATATTAACTCTTATGAATTTCTTTTTTCCCTTTTCAGATTTCTTTCTTTTTCCCTCTCAAATTTGTTTTCTCTCTTGTTTTTGTGCTCCGATCTGAAAAAACTCGAAGGAACCCATTCTCCGGCGAGTTTTGCAGATTCTGGCAAACATCTCCTAACTGACCTTTAAATTCCCTAAAGTAAACCCGAAAATCCCTAATCCCAGTGAACCCTAACCGCTCAAGGCCACTGTTTTTGGTCCTATGTTTTTTTTTTTTATTCATGCTAAAAATTATTTTAATTTTAGATTCAAATCTCAAGATCTTCTCGCAATCCATGGATCTGATTCAAAATCAGTGGAGATAGAGGAAGGCTTGGCATTATGAATGGTATTAAACCAAAAAAAAAAATGAGAAGTTTGATTTTTTCTTCTTATCACGAAAAAGAACGATTGTGATTGTTTCTTGTTTTGTTATTAGATTCAGAAATAATTGTCGGACTTTTATCTCCTTTTTCGAGTAATTTATCGTTTCCCCGTTCCTATTGAAAATTTGTTCTTTGAATTGGATTGACATTTTCGGGTTTTAGGGTTCTTTGTATGAAAGAGAAATGTGAGAAAGAGTTAAAAAAATTGTTATTAATTTAAAAATTGATAAAAAAATATTCATGTCACATTCACGTCATCAATAATAACGAAGGAAAAATTGCCAAAAAGCCAACAAGAAAAATGTTTAAAATTCTTGTCTGAAATTTAATAGCCGTGTCAGTAAAACTAACGGAAATAGATAAGATAGATTATCCATTAGATATAAATTATTCAAAAATTAATATATAAAAGGTTAATTGTGTTAAATTAAGGTATAAGATTAAATCCACTAATTCACTATATTATAGGAATTGATCGTACAATTTGATCTACATAAAACAACCTAAATCTTACAGTTATTTGTCCAAATTAACCTTAATTGTCTCACAACCAAACTCTCAAAGTTCTAAATTAAGCAATCCATGAGCTAGGGATAACTTTTATATATTGGAATAGATTTTTGTAAGAGTTCTCTTTCGTGTTTATCTAAAAAGAACTACTATATATTTAGTTGAGTTTTGGGCATGTTTTCATTTAATGTTTTGATCACCAATTACGTAAACAAATAGTTATCCAAAACATTCATTTTGACATTCGCATCATGATTTTGTGATGCCCAAGTCCACGTCTATTAAATTTTTAGGTA
>JBBYHL010000907.1:0-12772 GCA_038381835.1 Adansonia madagascariensis | reverse complement strand
GATTCCCATGCATAACTTTAAACTCGATTATTTGTATTTGAGCACAAGTTCAAGTTTAAATTAAAATTTTATAATACAAATTAAAACTAAAAAAAGCTCGATTAATCTCTCAAGTTACTAAAATTAAATATTAAAATATTTGAATTCGAGTTATTTAAATTATCCAAGTTTAACTCAATAATGATCTAACTTAATTTATGTTTTTTTAGTCAATCCCAAATAACATACAAACATATTTATTTACTTTACACCTTAATTTACGCAATATCTTTTAAATAAATGATATTGAACAATCTAACTTCGAATCACAATTTTTATAATTTATTTTTTATTTTTAGATAACGACTTTTATTTTTCTTAAAAAAAAAAAAAGTCCTAATGATAATTTCTCGAGACTTGCAAGGCCATTATGGAAAAAAGCTGGCACAGATCAGTTAACACATCGGGAATATCATATAAGATGCTGCTAAGATATCATTCATGATCTGTTTTGTGACAGATTCATTTCATGTGATCATCTGATAGTGACACCGCATCAGAATTTGAACTCAATGGACTTTCGGATCATTGCAATCACTGTCTTTCCTTGGTTCTGTCTGGTTTTCTTTTACTTGTTTTTTTTCTTCTCTGAAGTGTCTGAGCTATAATGTATACTCCGAATCAGACATGGATTTTGATAATGAGTTTTCATATTAGGAAGATGATGGTTTCGTTTTGATTCTTGTTAATGACTAATTAATAAGCTATTTTCACAACACAATATTTTAAAGCATGATTTATAAGATCTTGTAGTGAAGTCGCTGCAGGCAGACTTTTTGTCTGCCAGCCAGGCACCAATTCATGGTCCTGGGATGGCAACGGGTAGGGACGGGCGGATTTTTGTCAAACCCGCTTTCGATCCAAATCATTCCGTCTCAAAATTCAAGCTCTATTTTTAAAAATTTATCAATTAAATTAAATAGATTGATAAAATCTAGTAAAAATTAAAAAAAATTAAAAGAAAAAAGATATTTTAATAAATATTTCAAGTCAGGCAGATTTTAACTAAAACCGCCACCTACCTGACTTTGAAACTTACAGTAAAAAAATCCGATCAGTACCAGCCTTGAATCCGATTTGCATAAAAACCCGTCCTTATAAGGTTGGTTGGAACCCAAAGGGTTCGAATAAAATTACCGAGCATGGAGCCCTGACGTTTAGAATGGGCAGCGGCAGCACAAAACCAAGAAGAGAAACTAAAAGTGAGCCTGCTATCCTCCGGACCTCTAGCGTCGCTAAGTCGGTGCCCATGTTGGGCAGAATCTCAGCCAACTGGACCTTCACTACCCAACATTTGCAGCCCCTTTAGTTGAAGACTTGGGTGAAGAGGCAACCCTATTCACTATTTGTTACTAGCTGGACTATTATCACAAGCCCAACCAACTTCTATATCTCTACATATGTCAGTAAATTGAATATTTATATTTTTTTAATATTTAAATTTAAATATATATAAATATCTTAAATTTTTAATTTATTTATTCTTAGGAGTATAAATTTATGTATTTTATAAAAAATAATAATGAATGCGAATATCCGAATTTATTTGTCGAGAAATAATGCGAATTTGAATAAAAAATTTAAGTAATAAATATATGATGATTTATGTCTATATTCATTCTGAATTCGTTGTTGATAGTAATTATATTATCTGAATTTATATTTACTTTAAAATTGTAATGTATAAATTCAAAAAATAATAAAATAATTGTAGATATTGCAACCTGCTCAATGCATTGCTATACATATATATATATATCAAAGCTAATGGGAAGTTGGAACATAAAGAATTGCACTCTCTCTCTCTCTCTCTCTCTCTCTCTCTCTATACATATATATATATATGTAAGTTTTGAATGGTATAATATCCTTGACATATTTTTAAATCAATAGTATTATTATCCATTATTTGATATGTTACTAATTAGTCTATGAAAATATTAATTAATGTCCAATAACGCAATAATATTTTAAAAAATATATATAATTAACATACTATTTTTTTTTAAATTAAAAATAATATATTAAATATAATTTTTAAATAATAATTAAAATAAATCTTTAACCAATGTTCCTAACTTTTAGTCTATTTTATTGTCTTAATTCAGACATAGCGAAAAACAATTCAGCTACTTTCATATTACTTCCACTTTCATAAAATTGTTTCTGCTTACATATATTTTTGTTATTATAATTTTTCCTTTTTCAAAACAAAGATAATTCAGATAAAAATAACACAATCATTATAAAAATATATATTAAGATATAAAATAATTAAAATTTAAACCTTCAAAGCTATTAATGTTTTAAAATTTATATAAATATATAATATTTTAAATTAAAAAATATATAAAATATTAATAAAATATTAATACACATTCATCCTTTCTTAATCAAATTTAATTAATTAATTTATTATTATATGAAAATCTAAAAATAGGAGTAATAATAATAGCAAAAAAAAAAAAAAACATAGCCGATCGCCGTAGCTTTCTCTCGCCAACGCGGAGGCAAACAGAAACAGAAACAAAGAGCGAGACTTGAGGTTTCGATTCTCTGCGATCGTTTCCTTTATAATGGCGGTGCGTCGGCATTGTATCTCGGCCGTTCCGTTTTAGAAAAAAGAAAAAGAAAAAAAAAGGAGGGAAACGAGGTTTTTTGTTTTCTTTGTTCTTTTAAGTGAAAGAAGGAAGAAAGATGCCGCGGCGAAGGGGGAGGGTGGCGGCGGCGGTGCCAGTGCGGAAGATGATAACGTGCGCTATATGTACAATAGCGTTGGTGGGACTGCTTTCCGGTCATGTACACTTGTTCCTTTCTTCCGGAGTCCCCGACTTATCGGATCCTTTCAAGCTCCCTACCTTCACCCATGTATATCTCCCACTTTGATTTAGATTTTTTTCCCTTAATTTTCTTCATTGTCTCTTCAAATTTTCGTGTTGTTGATCTTGCATTTGCTTTATTTATGTCGCTTTCCATAAAATCAAATTTCCGCTTGATTTGTTTCCGTAATTTTTTATTATTTCTGGAAAATTTGGCTGGTACAATAATATTTTTGAAATTTAATTTTCCTTTTATTCGCACTTTGATTTATTTATTTATTCCATTTTTATAGCAACATGAATTAAATTACCAGAAGTTAAGTACAGAGAAAAGGTGGACGAAGGAGCTGGCTCCGCCTCATTTATCGAAAGAGAAAGCGCCGCCGCATCTTTCCAAAGCTTCAGTTTCATCTCACAAGGTTTTTGTGTTTCTCTTCATTTATTGAATAATCTGTTTGGTTGCTGAGAAAATGAGACAATAAGAAAAACCAAAAAAAAAAAAAAATTGTTATTCTTGGATTATAATCCTTCACATTGAGCCTGCTTATTTTCTTTAAGCTGTTTCGGGAGAAAGTTGAATGGTTGTTGTAAAAATTGTTATTCTTGGATTATATTCCTTTAGATTTGGAAGGTTTGTAGTGTGAGAATTGTGGTTCAAGTCATGTAGGTGCATATATTGATGCAAAGTAGTCATGCATCTTTCATCTTTTCACTCCTTTAGATTTGACAGTTGGGCAATGCAAATCTGGATTTCGAAAAATTGTGGACGCCGCCTGCAAATCATGATTTTGTGCCTTGCTTACAGCCTAGTTCTAATTATACTGGTAACAAAGTTGTTAATTTTTAAATTTATCTTTCAAAGTATCGACGAAATACCTGTAAGTTGATTCTTCAAATCATTGTTTGTTCAGCCGCTGATCAATCCAGAGGTTACCTTCTAGTTCATACAAATGGCGGGCTCAACCAAATGCGTGCTGGGGTCTCTATCTTTTTTCTTTTCATGGTTAATTCTAGTTTGATGTTCATGTTGTCTGTATCCGTTATATTTGTGTGTCCATGCTTGGGTAACATGGGACTTGTTATTACTTGATTAGAAGAGACATAGGCTATTATCAAACTTGTGGAACACAGCTTTGTGCATGCTTGTTCACTACTTCTTGATATAAGCTTGATCTTACTTAGTTTCCTTTTCAAGGATGTGAATTTTGAGTTTTCCTTCTTTTTTATTTTAAATATTGGTTCTTCTTGATCTTTTAGCTGGCTGGTGTCTCGTTCTTGAATTGCAGATATGTGACATGGTAGCTGTAGCCCGTATAATAAATGCCACTCTTGTAGTTCCGGAACTTGATAAACGATCATTTTGGCAAGATACTAGGTAGCTTTCCTCCTTCAAGTCACATCCTTTGCAAAAGTAGTACTACTGTACTTCTTTATATCTCTGACCGAGTTTCCTTGTGACTAATATTATCTTTTTCATCTGCGTTGATGTGCAGCCATTTCTCTGATGTTTTTGATGTAGAGCATTTTATCAATGCTCTGGCAAATGATGTTAAGGTCGTAAAAAAACTTCCTAAGGAATTGTCTTCTGCAACCAAAGTTGTTAAGCATTTTAAAAGCTGGTCTGGTTTGGAGTACTACCAGGATGAGATAGCTAGCCTGTGGGAGGAATATCAGGTATGTCTATTGGCATCTTTTTTGTGATTAATTGATTATGCTAACTGGTTTATTTTATTTTGCTGATGGAAGTGCGCTCTCAAATGCCTATTTCCCCCATTTTCTACCAGGTTATTCGAGCTGCTAAATCTGATTCTCGCCTAGCAAATAGCAATCTGCCTCCGGATATACAGAAGCTTCGTTGTCGTGCTTGCTATGAAGCACTTCGTTTTGCACCCGGAATTGAAGCAATGGGGAAAGTAATCAGTTTGACCTGACATTAATTCACTTCTTGTAGTCTTCAGTATGTTTTTCATTTTCGTCATACTTATTAAGTTGTCAATATCACAGTTGTTGGTGGATCGCATGAGGTCTTATGGTCCTTTCATCTCATTGCATTTACGATATGAGAAAGACATGCTTGCTTTTAGTGGATGCTCACATGGTTTATCTAATGTTGAAGCAGAAGAGCTAAAGAGAATCAGGTATAACAGTTACCTTACTTTCTATATACATATATATATTTATCCAGTGGAAGTTGAAAGAAAGTGGAAAGGTAAAGTTGGAGAATATTGTTTTTTTTTTTTTAAATGTACACACACTATGATAAGGAGAAAAATAGGAGAAGTGTCACCAGGTTGGATCAGAGATCAACTCTTTGTTATACTTATGCTACTTTCATTTTGAATGTGCAGGGAAAACACTGCCTATTGGAAAATCAAGGAAATCGATGCCAGGGAGCAGAGGTCCAAAGGATATTGCCCCTTAACCCCAAAAGAGGTCGGTATTTTTCTCACTGCTCTCAGATTCCCATCAAATACCCCTATATACATTGCTGCTGGAGAGATATATGGGGGTGATACTCATATGGCTGATCTACGGTCTCGCTATCCCATGTTAATGAACAAGGTATGGAGTCATATCATTGCTTTGCTTGGTGCTCCTTTATACATCTGTTTATGCTGCCACTGTTTATTTAGGAAATATTTTTCACCAGACCAATAGTGAAGAAACAAGATTTGAATATTTGTAACTTAATATTCATGAAAATTCAGTCATAAGCAGCCTTGTTTTATTGAAATTATTGTGCACATTGATGTATCCAATATAATATATAGTGAGACAAGCCGTTTGTGATCTTTATACTTGTTTGTTTATCTAGTCAGTCCATATATTCTTAATTAACATTCAAAAATTTCCAATGCAAGTTTGTCGAGTTTTTCTCACTTGTGATTAACACTGACTGAGATATATCTTTGACTTTTGTTAGCCCTGGCAATTTTGAACACAATACGATTAAACACAAATACAATAGGGAATAATAACACTAAAACATGACACGAATACACGAACATTCAAAATCTATATAACACGAATTATTAACGAGTCAAAATTTATACTAGTATATAATAATTCAAATACAATTATACACGTGAAAATGCACGAATATTGGAACTGTTGTGTCTATTTTTTTGCTTTACAGTCTCCTCTCTCTCTCTCTCTCTCTCTCTCTCTCTTGTGCGCATACAAATAGAAATATTCCTACATGCATAAGTAGACACACACCATCTCTCTATAAAACTTAGTGAAAAGTTTTAATAATGTTGAACTTTACGGAATAAAGACAAACACGGAGTTAGTATGTAGTCTTATATCCTTGATATTTTTGAAGGAAAAATTGGCTTCCGTTGAGGAGCTTGAACCGTTCACCAATCATGCATCTCAAATGGCTGCACTTGACTACATTGTATCTGTTGAAAGTGATGTCTTCATTCCAACTTACTCTGGAAACATGGCGAGAGCAGTTGAAGGGCATCGGCGTTTTCTGGGACATAGGAAAACTATCACTCCTGACAGGTGATTAGAAACTCGATTTTAAGTTCACCTATCTATATTCATAGTCTAATCTTTTGCGGTGTACTAAAGTTGTTTCTGAATTCTCTCTCCTTTAGGAAAGGGCTCATCCGTATATTTGGCAAAATCGAGAAGGGGTTATTACAGGAAGGTAGAAAGGTTTCCAATCGGATCATCGAAATCCACAAAAAATTGTATGTCATCTTGTCTTTCATTGATTATACGTCGCAAATTGTGGCTTCTGGAAGGAAGGGACTCCATTATCGTGGTATAGATCGATGTATGAATATTCAAGATCATCTTAAGTGATGGCTACTTTCATGGGTTTTACAGGCAAGGATCCCCGAGGAGGAGAAGAGGTCCTGTCCCGGGAACGAAGGGCCTGGAGAGGTTTCGTTCTGAAGAACCATTTTATGTAAATCCATTGCCTGATTGTTTGTGCAGGAGGGTATCACAAACTGGAAATGCATCTATCAGAATCAGATAGATGCTATAGATTAATTGCTTTTATTGAAGATCCACTCTCTTTATTCTTTAGTGCAACCTTTGAAGATCTTCAAGCTTTGCAGCTGCCACTACAAGAACGGGGAATGCAGCCGGAGTGTCTATATCTCGAGTTTTACGAAATTGGTTACAATTCAATTACATGGAGACTCAACCTCTAAGCCTGTGCATGGACCGTGACTTATGGGACAAGTAAGGGCATACGATAAAACCGAAGCCAGGAAATTCACATGCTTTTGGTCACACGATTGATTAATTTTTAACGATGCTCTTCCATCTATTGATTTTTTTTTTTTTTTTCATTTGGTAATTAATGGTGAAAGCCTATTGATTTTATTCTTTTAAAGTCTTCCATTTTATTCGAATTATGAGCTTGCTTTCTTTGCAAGTGACTTTTGATGATTGTTATTTAACTTTGAGAGATGAAGACGGTAGAAATGAGTTCAACCTAACCTATTAATACGACGTAAAATATAAAAATTAGTAAAAATATAATATGAATACAAATACGTACAGGATTGACAATTTTTTTCGGGTGATTTTATTCGAACAGTCAGGTTTTGACTTGACTCAACCTCATAGGGGTGGATTTTTTTTTTTAATTCAGTTTTGATGACGAGTTGGGTTTTTATTATTATTATTATTATTATTTTATTTTATTTTTTTTAAGTTTTGGGGTTGAATAAGAGACAACCCAAAACATTTGTACTAGATTTACCATGCGTATAAGGTTGAACTGATATTTTTGAAAGTTAAGCTTAAGTATTAGACTTATCATGCTTATTAGGTTGGGTTCAATGCTAGAACTCAAGTTCATATTCAATGCAAGTATCGGATGGAGATATTTGATAGTAGGATCGGAGGCAGGGTTGGCAAAAATCCATCTTATCCCAATCTATTGCTAATTTTACATGCACATCAAAATTTATATAAATAAATTATTAATGTAAATTTATAAAAAAATACTTAATATTTTAAATATGATTATGACATAAAAATAATACGAACACATAATAAATATACAAATTGTAAAAAATAACACCAACACAATATAAATACACGAATTGCCAAGCTTAGTTTACTCATTGGTCTGTTATTTAACCTGAAATTATTTCTCAGTAGAACCAGAAATGCTTTGGATATTTGGAATTACTGTAAAGCAGAGTATAGAAAATCATTAAAGAACTGAAATCTAGTAACTGATGAGCTATAACTTCCATTTACGAGCAACGAATTGTATCATCCTTGATATATAGTTTATGAATACAGGCCAAAATTTCTTATTACCTCAATCCTTTCAGATAAGGGTATTTCCTGAAAAATTCACTGTGTTGGTTAACTGGAGATATAACAGAAGAAAAAACCATTAGGTTTTCAGAAAGGCACCGTCTCACAGAGGACCTGGGAAAGTACCGTTCTCCCTTTGCTCGTTCCATCGGTCTATCTGTGAAACAAAGGAGTAATTGTTCGCATAAATAATAAATAATAGCATTGGTTCAGAAATGGTAAATAAACAAATTAATCAAATTTGATGAAGGATGAAATTCTACTAAGATATTTAAGATCGACAGAATACTAAATCCGATCAGCCAAGTACAGCACAGGCTGCAACAGCCAGAACATAACTATAATCATTCAAATTGTTTAAACTGCCTCTGTTTTGGCTGCCTTCAATTTTTTTATTTTGCTTCATGTTAGATTTCAATAAACATCACCAGATCAATTGATGAATACGCCATTCGAGGTCATTCAATACTGGAGTAGTTGGACTACAATACCAGATTTAATCTTTCTCTGGTTCGGTAATTTTAGTCCAACCAAGGAATAAATTATAAGATTAAAATATTTTGGTTCAAAAACCTGTTCAAAATTGGACAAAAATATCATATTTTTAGACTAATTGGAGCCATTAAAGAACAGATCACTCTTCTCCTGTATAAACTAAAATTTAAAATTTACGAAATTGTGCTCATGGACAAATCCAACATTTCCGGTACTCTGCAAGTTAGACCTTTTTTTTTTGGGGGGTGTAATTTTGTTGAGATCAAGGTTCGTGGTAGCTTTCAACAGTCATATATAGCTTCCTAAGTAATAACTGTCTTAGTCGAACTTAACTAACACTTTAAGACTTATTATGTTCCTACTGCATGGATGCAACCCAAAAACCGAATCTAATTCGCTTCATCATATCCTGTCAACCTAATTCTTCCAAATTTCAAACCAAAATTCTTACCAATTAAGCCTCCTTATTTCGCCCCTTAGACCGTAAACTTCTAGATAAAAGGAATGTATTTCAAACACGTTCTCAGCTGGCAACCCAAATAGGTCTATGCTTAACTATTTTCACTTCCATATCCAGGAAATTAACCCTTAACTATTTTCTTTTTCGGAATAAAAACCCCTAAAAGAATCTTTTTCATGCCTAACCAACAACAAGGAAAGTGGGAAGGTTTCCAAAATGGTTTTACATCAGGGGCATCTCTTAAGGCCATCCATATGGACTTTCTGGCACTTGAATTCATGAAAACATACAAATATTTCAACTAATTCACTCAACTCCTATTTGACATTTATATTTTGACAGCCCTTCAACATCAGATCATCTGTAACTAATATTCAGATTTTAGAGTTAATTTAGCAACAACTCTCTCAAAAAGAGATGGGGCCATAAGGGATACTTGATTTAAGCATGTAGAGCAACAAAAAGCAGTAATCCAATAATAGTTAAAAACATTATGCAACTGATCACGATGAAGATAAATGTATTAGGTTCTTAGGATAAAACACACACCCATTCTCCAGGACATAGGGCACGATAATACTTGGCAAACTTATCACACTCTGGAGCTCCTTCTTCTTTTGCAGCTACACATCTACATAAGAAAATAAGATAAAAAACATGTCAAGAAGCATTGCTAGAAGAAACAAACCATTATATCTTTATAAGATAGAAAATAATTCATAAACAAAGTTTAACTCACCGATGGTACTCAATATATCGGGTGAAGCAATGCCTTGTTTGGTTTGTAGTTGGGAAGCGAAAATCTGCTGGAGCAGTCTCAAGCTGAATACCAAACATACATCACAGTATGTAAGCGAAGAAATCTAACATGCAAAGATGAGTTTCGTATACAAACAAAGAAATCATAAGGCAGCAAAGATCAAGTTCTTAATAAACAATTCAGCAGCACAACCTTTATCTCTGGTGTTTCTTCAGCATCGCGTGAGTTCTCAGCAGCAGGTTCAATACTTTCCTCTGCAGCAGCTGGAGCATCTTCAGCACTGTTCTCAGCAGCAGGATTGGCTTCATTGCTTTCTTCAGCAGCAGCAGGAGGAGCCCCAGTGCTTTCCTCAACTGGAGCAACAGGACTCTCCACTTTCTCAGTGGCAACTTCCCCTGAAGATGCATCAACCAAATTTTTGACCACTTTTGCATCAGCTTCTTTTGTAGCCACATCTGATTTCTCCTCTTTCTCCTTCAGCAAATATTGCTACATGTCCAAACATTCAAGAAAAAAAGATACATAAGTTTCCACCATAGCCAGGTCAAAGAACCACCCCCATTACACAGAGCATTAGAGAACTTAGTACCAGCTCAGCTGCAAAAAAAGGTTTTACAAGCATAGAAGTAGGTATTTCATAGAAGTTATCAACACCAAAATTTAGCTAACAAGTTTGCATCTTGGCGAAGTTTAAGCATGAACGGGATGTTCAAGAAGGAACAAATAACAACAGGCTTGAAAGAAGATGAAGAGACCCTTATTCATCAATCTACAATATCGATGAACCTTATCAAAATACTCTTAAGTGAATTTACTTTCAGTTCCTAAACTGCAATGTACATGCAACAGTGAGACCAGTGAAAACTATAAGCTGCCCTTACTCAAAAACTTTGGATTCTTAACGAAAATTTAGCTCAGAAATTTAATTTGATCCACATTTTAGTATTAGTTGTCTAATTAAGCACCACAACTAGTGAAAACACAATGAACGTTTGCTCAAAATGTTCCATTTCATTTGACCGTCGTCAATCAAGAGCGAAAGCCCCTTAAAAAGCCGAATATTGTGCGCAGAAAACTCAGATCCGTAGAATCATAGGCAGATCATAGAGTAATTTCAACGAGTCAATTACGTAACTAAAATATATATTCATGACGACAGTGAACAGAATAGGACTCCGATATATTTGACGAACGAACATAGGCAATCAAATTGTAATAAAAAACAACAATCTCAAAACTTCAAGAAAGTTGACATGATCTAGCCACTAAATAATTCCAATTTTCAGTAATAATATCCAGCATTAATCGGTCAGATCCCCTCATTTCAATCCAAATTTAAACTAACTTTCTAAGAAAACCAAACTGAAGATCCAAAACAGTTCAAAATTTGAAAAAAAAACGATAAAAGCAACGGAGATCGAACTTTCGTCATTATTAGAAGGATTGAAATAACCTAAGATTTATTGCTTTGAAAGAAATGAAAAATGGAACTGAATCAAAGAGAGTATTCAAAAGTACACCTCAGATAGGGAAGGAGGTTGTTCAGTTTGAGCTTCCGCCATTGCTGGAAAGAGGAAGCGATCGGCTGTTTTCAACGTTTTATCAGCCGCTGGCGACTGGCGAGCTCTAGGCGGCGGCTAAAGGAAAGATGAAATGGCTGAGACAGAGATGTTTAGTTACGTTACGATATCAGCGGAGCCGTGAAATGAGATATTAAGCTCAAGCAGATTGCGCCACGTATTACGTTCCAACTATTTTTGAGAGATGTCGATATAAATTTTAGAGGGCAGGAAAAAAAATTAAAATAGATATAATATAAATAATATAAATATAATATAAATAAAAAATATTTTATAATTTATATAATATTAATTATTAATTTATTAAATTTATATAAATATAAAATATTTTATATATAATTATGATATTATAAAATATATAAATACACATAGATGTATGAATTAATATTTCACTTAATTTATGTTTTTTTATAGAATATTAAATTTAATCATTTGAATAAATTTAAAATCACACATTTGAGCTATTTAAATCTATAATTAACAAGTATAGAATTTGTTTTACAATTTTGCAGTTTGACAAGTTGAAAAGTGCTTAATGAAAAAAACATTAATCTATTCTCCATTAAAGGTTTATAATTCATGGGTCAAGCCGAACTCAATTATGGTATTAGTATTATTTATATTTATCCAAACTCGATTTGATTCGAAATATGCGCTTTAAATTTTGTCAAATCTAGCTCATATTTATAAATGTGTAATCCAAGCCATTTAGACTTGTCCATATTGTATTTTTTAAATTTATTTTTTTTAAAATTTAATCTTTAATAATTTAATAATTTAGTTTTATTAATTTTTAAAATATAAATAACTTAATATATTTTTATTTTTATTTTTACACTATAATATTATATATATTTATTTTTATATGATAAAAATTATATAATGCATATAAATATAAAACTAATATATATTATATAATCAAAAATGGGCTAGGCTCATGCTTTTGATGTTGGAGCGAAACCTTTTCTTAAATAGGTCTCATTTTTCTACCCAAGCATATTTTTAGACTTAATATTTTATCCAATCGATAAACCCTCTAAATATTGGACAAGCCCTTAGATTTGAACCAATTGCTCGACCCCATGAATACTTCTATTCTCCGTGCAACAATAAGAAAGTTAAATTTAACAATTTGAATAAGCTTAATATTATACTTGAGCTATTTAGATATATAGCTAATAAATATAAAACTTATTTAATCATTTCTTTAACTAATAGTTGAAAAATACTTAGCACATAAAACCTCAATTTTTATTTTATACAACAATTATCAAATCAAATCATATCAAATTTAATTATTTGAATAAATGTTAGCGATTCT
>JBBYHL010000885.1:0-12773 GCA_038381835.1 Adansonia madagascariensis | reverse complement strand
ATATGTATAGGTAGGGTTTTCTTTTAGAGTTCATCTTGTATTAATTTAAAGTGAAAATTTTTAATTTTATAAGCAAAATTTTGAGATTGATATATGTATCATTTTTAATTAATTTTTCATTCTTTAATATATAAAAATTTTTATTTTATTAATTTTGTTTATAAAATCTAATTTCTCTTCCATTTATTTATTATAACTTATAAAAATAAATTTAGTCACATAATACATTGTCTCTTTTTATTTCAGTACCAGCATTAAACATAATATAAATAAAAACAAATTAGATGACCAAATATATACTAGGCATGTAATTGGCAAAAGTTTATGTTATGCCCAGTATTTTAAGAATTCCGGTAGTTTCATCTGGTGCTATATAATGGACTAAACTACATACCGAATATCTACTCTCTTTATTTTGTTAAAGATAGCTGACACATGAGAAAAAAAAGTGTTAACACATCAACTATACAAGCAAATTTTGTTTTCTAATTTTTATACCAACGGAATATCAAATTCAGCTTTAACAAAACAGTGATACCACTAACATTTAATCAAAGTTTTGGACATATTTAACATGTAATTTTATATTTTTTTAATTTGTATAAATATTAATGTAAACAAATTAATATACAACATTATTTAAAGCTGGTAATTCAACATATTATAATTTTTACTTGCATATGTAATCTCCTTAAAATAAAATTGATTGAACGAGTCCAAACTATTATCATCTTCAATTATTTTCAGTTCACTTTGAGTACTTTCTGTGGTTTAGGAGGAATCGGTTACGCTTTCATGCAGTGCTAAAGGAATTGGTTACACTTTCATGCAATACAAAAAGAAGATATGTTAAAAGAAGGTTTTTGAGAAAGAGATTTGCAGACGAACTTTGAGTTGTGAAAAACATTTTTCTTAAGGCTTTATAATGCCTCCAGGATACAAAAAAGTCATAAACTTCTAAGCAGAATTGTGAAAATGGTAGAATAAAAATGTTTCTTTTATAAATAATATAAAGTTACCTTGGTAAGGTCTTCTAGACAAATCTTTAGCTAAGTGTTATATCTTTACATAACAATTTTTTGGTGAATGATATGTTCTTTCAACACAACTTTTTTTATGCAAAAAATTATTTTAGATTAATTATTATTAAATTATTCCAAAAAATAAAAAATATATATGAAAATTGTATAATCAAATTTAAGCCCAAGTATTGGCCCACTAGGTGAGTCCTACTAGCCCATTAGGTGATCCAATAACAATTTGGATTAAGTTTTTTTATTCAATTATCTAATTTAGTAAGATTGAATATTTATAAATTATTCGCTTTTAGTTTTTTTGTTCATCATGGGATTTTGGTTGTTCCCACCGTCATTACAAACTACCAACAAGATAAAAACTAATACCAGAATTCTAATTTTCTATTTAGGTGTGCCACCCAAATTTAAGGATGATAGTCGTCGGCCTCATCATGGCTGCCCTTGCTTTTTCTTTGTACCTGAAGACTTGCATCGGTCAAAGAGAAAACAAGCTCTGTGACTCTTCTTTCTGTGGAGACATTAACAGAAGTTTCCCTTTTCGATTAAAAAGCCAACCACGTGAGTGTGGTAACCTGGCCTTTAACTGATTCGTGTCAATAACCAAGCCCTTCTGGAATCAAACAGCAAATTCTATGTCTAAGAGATCTCTTATGTTAACCAAATAGCCGGACTTGTCGACGTGAGCCTAGAAAGCAACAACTACTCCATTCCTTGAAGCTCCCTTTCTACCCATGCAAGTGGTTTTTCTGAGCAAAACAGACAGTATTTTTGGGGCAATATTTTGTATCTTCTTGTTTGCATGACACCAGTTAACTCTTTGCCATACGTTGATGCAACTTCTTGCAGCAATAGCATCATTTTCTCGTTAGGCACCTACCTTTATCTTTTAGATGGAAACATACCTCTTTCCTATTTGGATGAGTTATGCATAATCAAAGCCATGGTTCCCCTTCCAAGCTCGCTTTTGAATATCACAGGCATGACTATTTATGATGTTTACCAAAACCTACTAATGGGCTTCCATAGATATTGGTTACTGTATGGTAGTTCTTCTGGGAGGATATATGTACTTCGCTTGATGTAAGAATTTTGATACATTTTATACTTTCTTTTGATTATTATATTCTTATCCTTTCCAATGAATATTCTCACAAATGTTTATTCCCAACTATTTAATGATGTCTACTTATAACTGAGGCAGATAAAATATTATTGTAGCTTCTACTATTTACTAGTTCCATTTATCATATATGGCTATAGTTTCGTATATATCTTTCAGCGCGGCTTTAGCATGACTGATGATTATCCAGGTTAGTGTATTAATCATATATATATATTCAAAAAATAGATATTCCTTTTTTATAGCAGTCTAATTGAAATATATATCATATGGATCTCTTTTACAGGAGTCTTTGTTGCTTGTGTTGCCACAACAGGTAAGCCTATATTGGTCTCCACACTTAAAACAAAACCAATTAACATATTGTATTCAAATGATGCACTCATGTAATTTTTTTAAAAAAATAATTATTATACCTTATAAAGAATTAATATTTCTTTTTTCATTTATGTCTTTAAAATTAACAAAATTATGTTTAACATAAATTTATTAAATGAGTATTTGTAGCAATCCTCTTAAGAAAATAGATGATTACATGAGATCATAATAACAATTGTCTAGTATTATTATCATATCAAAGGCTAAACAACTAGCAAAAAGCTAAAGGAACTTTTAAACAAAGATACAAAAATGAAAATTCCAAGAAACTCCAGCCAAGATAACTTTATCATTGCAATATCAACAAATCAAAACTCTTACAGATTAAAGAAATCAAAATCTCCAAATATCTTTTAAAAAAAAAAAACCTTTCAAAGATGATAAGAACAAAATCTAATTCAAAACTGCTGGATTAAACTCAACCACAAAAAATAAAGTCCACAATTTGCCTTATCTATCGAACTTAATATTTAAAACCCAAATTATTAATCAAAAGTCTGAGTTTGACTCTCACATCTTTTAAGACTTAGAAAAAAAAAAAGCATTGCTACCATTACTTCCTTCACTAATTTGTATCCGACAATCCAAAATCCATTAAAAGGAAAAGCATGAAACTCCAGCCAAAGAACAACCCTTTCTTTCGATTAATTCCTAATGAGAAGAAAAAAAATTCTCTCCTCTTTAAATACTAATTCCATCCAAACTACATCCAAATTAATAGAATACACCCTATAAAATTATTAATTTACAGCCTCACATGACAAAATCTTACAATCTTCAAATTCGAAATCATGTAATCCTCTAATTGTCACTATCACAATAAACCTAGGACGCAAATCTTGAGCGCATCAGATTTAGAAATTAATTTTTTGGGGGTTTGCTAGTCACCATGAAATTACCATGCAAATAAGTTGCCAATAACCTTTTGGACTATGTGTGATTAATCACCTATTGAGATGTACGTTTTTCAAAACCCTCACACCCGAATCTCAAAGTCTACTTATAAACTAGAATTATATAGATTCAAAAGTTGATTATGTGTGGAAAAGAATGAGCACCCCATAATGCCCGTATAACTTGATACCTCTTAATCACATATTATTATAATTTTATTATTGATTTTAATATTCGATATTTAAAAATAATTCCCCTTTTATGAAATTATTTATTTATATTACTTTTTTTAAAGAATCGGATATTATTACTTGAGAAAAGATGAAAAATTTTGGACACTGTGTTTTCAAAAAGCAAAAATGTTTTTTACTAGTTAGAGTTTCGAAATAATAAACTAAATCAAGGGCCCTACAGACTTAAATCAGCGGTCCAGTTATAGCATTCCTGGGATTAAATCTAACAGAATTTGGGTCTTCATCTTCAGAAATAAGCCCTTGCTACTATTGGACTTGAATTCAACCCCCTCCCCCCCCCAAAAAAAAAACTTGCTTAACATTGCCTTTTCTCCTTCTAATACTTCCAAACTAGCTTCACCATACATTAACAAAAATGCTCAAATAAAAGAAGTAATGATCGAATAGGCATTGATAGGAACTAAAATCCTAGCAATATTAAATATATGCATCCTACGAGTGCTATTAGTGGTAGTAACATATGAACCCCATAGTTTTCTGACTACTTTGAAGACATTTTCTGTCCACTAATGAAAGAGGACACTTACAACCCTTAACCAAACAAAACAATCTTGATCGACAACATGCGCCTTCTAAGGATTGACTTTCTCAAACCAAATATCCAGCAAAGCTTTGAAATCTTAATAAACAAGCCTTTATTTCCACCGTTTCACCAAAAGTTGACAAAAATGTAGTTTCCACCCACAAGCTGAATAGCTAATGGAAATCTCAAAAAATTGACTTTCAAGGACGAATAATGAATGAATTTAAGCAACACTCACGTTGCGCTTCATTGAAACCAATCAAAATTCACATGGTCAATATCAATGTCAAAAATAATTGAGAGACTCAACATTTGAAACTTCCTCATGTGTGGATTTCTGTGCATGCAAGCTGCCTTTTGAAACATCTTGATAAGAACAATTATTGGTATTTTATTTAAAACAAAAAATGAAAACTAGAGGCTTTAAAGGTTCTTCAAGGAATCACTATTTGTATTTCTTTTGGATGCTAAGTTGATGCTTAATTAATGATTACAAGAAGGGGGAAGCGAGAAACCTTTTTGATCCTAACCAAATTTTTTTTATAATGATCAAATAGCCATTGATTTTCAACTATTCCTTTGAATAATTGAACGTAGTTGTTCTCATTCCTCTTTTTATCATACAAAAGCATAAAAAATATGCACAATGGTTATTAGTAATCCATTTGAAGAAGAGGAAATGTCTTTGACTTTTTTAGAAATGTCAAAAGCTTCTCATAATACATTATTGGACACTCTTCTATTAAGGTTTCCCTCGAAAGGCATATGCTAAAAGGATCACAAATCACCTACGATGAGGGTGTTAAAACCAATGTAGTAGGCATATCGTTCTAATACTAATACTTATTGAAATTAGTGCATTTCTACGTGTCATTTTAGGTTTATTAGTATTTTCCAAATACTTTTATCATATATATATATAATCCATTTTTAAATTCTTTAATAGAATTAAATTATGTGCAAATGCACATATACTTTTGTTACATACATATCTATAAGTTCGTGTGTAAATATAAATTTTTAAAATTAATATATTTAATATTTAAAGTTTTTAAATGTCAATAAGTGTAATAAATATAAACATATTAGAAAAAATAATAAATTATTATTAGTTAGGTTTAATAACTTAATTAATGAATATTGAGTGAAATATTAAAAGAAATTGAAAGTGAACGTGAAAGAAATTATTATAAATTAGTTAAAAAGAATCAAGTAAGAAAAAAGTTTTTTTTTAAATGAAAATAATCCTGTATTGATTGATCTTGGTTGGTGTGACTCAGAATGGTCTATATGATTGGTACAAGTCAATGTGAACAGTAAAAGTTGTTACAATCAATACGAAATGGTACAATAACTGAAATGATATAATGCCATTATCCTATCCTCCCTAAATCTTACACCAGACTTGTCACATGCTAGAGGCATTACAGATATTCTTGATCTAATGCCATTTATTTTGTCTTCAATATATGTATATTTAGTAAGTTTGTTTCCAAAAGAGGTCTCTTCCACGCATAAATTCATTAACGTATTGACATGCCCTCTAACTCAATTGAATTAACTTTTATCTATTGAATGAAGTTGATCAGTCATAACCGATACCACTCATTTAGTAAAGTTCCCCTAATAAATTTGTTATATTTTTAAAAGATCTAACATCCCCCTCATGAAAAAGTAGACCAAACAATTAATCCAAGCTGTTTTGTGTTTGAACTCGTTATCATTTGATCATAAAGGGTCAATGTCAAAAAAAATTAAACCTCAAAGTGACCTTTTGCCTTACCGACAGCCAAACTCTAGTTTATGAAGTACTTCATCATCTACGGTTGTTTGACAAGACTTTTTTGATGTATTTCAACTTCTTTGCTAGTTTCTTTATCATCATTCATAATATTATTACAGTCAGCTATGTACTATTTTGTCTTCTCATTAGTAATATCTATTTTCATAAAATCTTTATGGCTTAAAACAACCTCTTTGTCCACTTTTGTCTCTACTTTGGCAAATGTAGCCCCTGAACATTCAGTTTTGCATATAAATTCTCAAAAAATTTAACTTTATTACAATATAAATACCTACCCTAACTCGAATCTTATAACCTAACCACCATACCTTATTTTTTCATGGCTCTTTTGGCCAATTCTAAAATAACAAAACAAACAAAACTAATTGTTTCCTCTTATGCTCTTTGTTTGTGATATGAAGACGTCAAAACATGTTTCCATAATGGTGAAAATCTTGGAGTAGCCATCTCAAATGATCTTTCAGAGGAATGTCGTTAACGAAGACAAAGGATAGCATAGGAAAATAGAATGATAACTGTTGCTTTGGTACATGGAATTTTCTATATGTAGATCAAATGCAGATTATAAGTCGAAATAACTCAATAATTTTAGATATAGTGTTCATTCTATCATATTTGAATATAATATCAATATCACATCAACTCAAGATATTATCGATGTCTAATAATATCACTTAAAAGTCTTATACACGTATAATAGTACTGAACAAAACAAACTAGCTACCACTTACAATGGAAACAAATTCTATATGCAACAAACATAACAAATCTTGTATTTCATATTAACCTTCTATCTTAAAATCATGACTAGAAGGTAAGCAAATCAAGTTTGAATACACGCAGCAAACTTAAGATTTAATCAATGTTGAATATTAGACTCGATAGAATTTTTCCTACTTCGCATTACGCACTATTCTTGAGCCAAAACTTTGTTTGAACCATCCTTTTTCTTACTTCAAATTTGAGATGTCTAAAGTTGGATTTTTTCTTCTCGCTTGGTTTATAGGTTAGTTTTATGATTTGCCTTTTAATGATATTGCATAAAGTTAAAAATTATATACAATTGAACAAGCTTCAATATATATATATATTTATATATAACACAAACTATCACAACAATAAATATATCAAACACAAAAAATCAAACAAAGTCCAAAATAAAATTAGAACAAACCATATAAATAGAAACTTAATTGAACCTAAGATAATAAGATTACGAGATACTTTTTTTGCTAGTGTCAAAAAATCTCTTTTGCTTATATTATACTTTTTTTTGTTTTACAGCACTCTAAATTATATATAAGAAACAATTAAGTTAAAGAATTAAAAGAATATATACAAGACAAAGTAATTGGAAAATACGGGTAGGAAAAGGAGGCAAATTTTTGTTGTGGATGCACTTTTAGTCCCATCGCATCATAATTGAGGACATAACGTATGCTTTTGCAATCATTGCAATACTCATCGTCATGATTTTTTTAGTTTATACAAATTACTATAACATATAGTAATTATAATTATAATCATAAAATAATTTTAATGATTTCTAAAATAATTTATGGTACTCTATGATCTTTTTTTTATATATAAAAAAGTAATTATTTACAAGTTATAAACTGAATATTACACATGTAATTCATAGTCACGAATGTAATCAATACAGATTGCTAACCATTTACATTTTAATGCGATGGATACTAGTGATGAAAAAAGTCAAAATCATAAAATAACAAACAAGTTGCATTTGCTTTTTAAATCTTAGGTTAGTAAATGAATTCTTTTCTATCTCTAGGTATAGCTTTTAGAATGAAATTGTAGGATTAGGATTCATTTTGTAGGAAAAGATAAGATTTTTTTTTTAGAGATACATAAGCTTAAAGAAAAAAATTTTTCTTCGATTTCTTTTATTATAAAATTTAACATGATACTACTCAATAGATATAAAGTTTTAATAATGATGCCTTTTTTAACGTCTCTTGTTTTATGTATATATTCCATAAGCAAGATGAATTATTTTGGTAAGATTTGTTTTTGGATTATCATGCTTGGTTGCACTTGTCATGTTCAAATTACAGAAGAGACATCTATCTATGGAGGATGAAATTGAAGGATTCCTTCAAAGTTAAAATAATTTAATGTCAAATAAGTACTCTTATTCTGAAATTAAAAGAATGACCAGAGGATTCAAAGATAAATTAGGTTGAAGAGATTCTGTGTCAGTATTTAAAGAGAAGCTTCGAAGTAGTAAGCCTGCTGCAATAAAATTGTTAGGAAAGTCAAAAGCCAAGGGTCAAGATTTTATTAATGAAGTAGCTACAATTGGAAGGATCCAGCATTTTAATGTGTCACAACTTGTTGGATTTTGTGTGGAAGGATTAAAACAAGCTCTTGTATATGAGTTCATGCTAAAAGGATCGTTAGATAAGGTCATATTTTCTAGGGAAAATAACATTTCTTTAAATTAGGAACAAATAGTTGAGACTCTTCTTAGTGTAGCTTGTGGAATGGAATACTAGCATCAAGGCTATGATATGCAAATTTTACATTTTGATATTAAGTCGCACAACATTTTTTTAAATGAAAAATTTGTCCAAAAAATTTTAGATTTTGGACCTGTAAAACTAAAACTTGTGTACATTTGGATATATTGCTCCCTAACTATTCTGCAAACACTTGGGAGACATTTCATATAAAGCTGATGTTTATAGTTTTAGAATGCTGTTAATCGAAATGGTGGGAAGAAGGAAAATTTTGAATGCTTCAATTAAGCAATCAAGTCAGACATACTTTCCTTCTTGGATTTATGATCGATTTGATCAAGGTGAGGAAATGGACTTGGGTGATATTGTAGATGATGATAAGAAACTTGTGAGGAAAATTATAGTAGTTGCATTTTGGTACATACAAATGAAGCCCAATATTCATCCTTCAATGAGCAAAGTTCTTAAGATGCTTGAAATGATGTTATGTCATCAAAATGCCTTCCAAGCATTCATTATTTTCTCTAGAAAGGTTAAAAGATCATATTATTAAAAATTAATAGACAAATCCATCAAGTTTCTTGATGCCATTATGTAATTATCTTTTATCACCTTATGGTATTGTTTGTTCAACATTAGTTTGATATTACACAAATCTACCTACAGTTGGGTTTCTTTTAGTTTTGATTTGAAAAAAATTAAAATAGAAGACTTAACTAGTATTGTATGAATTTTTAATTATTATTTTACATTAGCAAAATAAATTGCTGAGGTTAAAATATCGTCGAAAAGTTCAAGAAATTTAGTTTCAAACCATTTTTAAAAAAAAAAATTATTAAACTATAGCAAAATATACTTAAGAAATACTAGGCTGAGATCAAAGAAGCCGAAGATAAATTCTTGTAAAGCTTTGTGAAACTATTCTATTTAGTTTTATATAATTATTTGATAAATAAATTTTCTAAGTGAAATTTTATGTATGGCTTATCCTTCTTGGGTACGCTAACTACCATCAACTAAGGTACAAAATTATTAGGTGTTCTTGTCTAAACCTCCATCAAAAAGTGTCGTTAGTCCAAATTCAGTAATGCTATTATGCTCTTATTATTATTATTATTATTATTATTATTGCAATGTAATCTTCTTTAATATGTGCCATGACATTAATATTATTTATTTATATATAATATCAAAGCTTTATACAACATTATTTCTTATAAGTGGGCTCACCTCTGTCATCATAATGAAAATTTTCAACTCTTTCATTAATCTTATTTTTAGTAGGTCGAAACTTGATGTATTCCATCTATTATATTAAATTTAATCTCTTTATCTCAATTTTAGTGAATTTAATCTTTGAAGTTTTATGAAAATTTAATAGAAGAATAATAGGAAAATGTATACATAGGTAAAAAGAAAAAAAATACAGGCAGTTGTGAAAAGGAAATGGATGAACAGTAATATTAAGGATAAAGGAAACGAGACAACTGGGCTCTAGTTGATGATCAATAGAAAAAAAACAATATATATATAAAGGATGCAATAATGTGAGGGAGTATGGGAATTAGAAGTTGGGACATTGATAGAGTGGTAAAGGAGTTGGTTTTGGCGTGGTAGATATGGATAGAATTGTTTTTTCATCTAGGTTATTTTAGGGTGTGGTTTATTTTTTATTCAACATATTTTGATATTTTATAGTTTATATCATTTTGAGTTTGAATTTTTTGTTTTTGGATAGTATTTTGTTTGACATATTTCGAATTCTAATCATTTTAGATACATGCTTGAGTTTAAAATATTTTAGCTTCATTTAGAATTTTCACTATAAGGCCACATTTTTGTTAATTTAAAGTACAATAATTAGTTTAAAAGGTAACACAATACTACAATTAAAAATCTTAAAACTTGATAAATATTTATATAAATATCAATTCCATAATATTTATTTACACGTTGAGTATAATTTTTTGTATTTGAATATTATTTATTATTTTTTTGGGTTTCTTATTGTCAATTACTTTTTTGTCTATTTTTTAAGTTTAAATACAAGCTAAATATAAAAGTGTAACTTATCGAACTACTTACTGTATAACAAAAAAGTTCTTACATTTTTACATTTTTTATTATTTTATATTTTTTAAATTTCTATGATACTTATTATTGAATATAACTATAATTAATAATTATATAAGATATTTTATTTTATATATAAGTTAAAATAAATATAAACAACACCAAAAAATTAAAAATCTAAAGGCTATTAGTGCGGCATTCATAAAGAAAACTAACAAAATTTGCTGATCTTTTTTTATGGGGTGGTAGAGATAGAGCTTTCAAGGATCATTTCTTAGGTTGTTACTACTAGCAAGTGAAGGCTCACGAAAGTAGGGGATTTTGCAGTAAATAATTCTTCTTACATCAGATATGGAAGGGGTATTTTAGGAGGAAATTATTTGGATATGAAATGGATATGTTTTAGGAATTAAGAAGAGAAATAAGCATGGATACACAATTAGATCTGCACAAAGGTCGGGCTATCCGTCCAAGTTTGAAGATCCGTCGGATATTTGGGAGGGTTTGGACAAACATATTAGGCTCGAAAAATGGGCTTGGACATAAAAAATTAGGCCCGATTAAAAAATGGGCCAGGCCTTAGGTTCAACTTTCAAAGCCCGAGCTCGGCCCAGCCCGACCCATTTTACTATTATATTATATATATTTATTTTATATTTTATGTATTATGTAATTTTTATCATATAAACAATACATATATATAATATTATAGTGTAAATTTTAAAAACTAAGTTAAATTATTTATATTTATAAACTTAATAAAAGAAAATTATTAATTAATGAAGATTAAATTTAAAAAAATATGTTTGTTTAAAAAATAAATTTTTAAAAAATATAATATGGGCGGGCCTAAACGGGCTTGGACTATCTATTTACAAATATGGGTGGGCTTTGGCAAAATTTGAGGCCCATATTTCAGGCTAGGCTAAGCTTGGGCAAACATATTTAATGTTAATACCATGCTTAACCCCGATCCAAATCCGGCCTGGCCTAGCCAATAAGCATGTCTGTACATAATGACTAGGGGTCTTTTTCTATAAAAAAAGATGTCGAATATGCTCAACCAGGATCATATCTCAATCCCAATGTTTAAGTGAAGTAAGTTATGGAGGTTTAAGATCCCACAGTAAGTGCTTGCATTTTGTGGTTGCTTGTTCTCGATATAGTACCAACAAAAGTTTTTCTCCAAAGAGAAAGACGTCCGTTGGATGGTTCTCAAATCTTGTGTCAATAGTTTAAGGAAGAAAAGGAAGATTCTAATCATGTATTATTTTTTTTGTGAGAGGGCTTAAAATTTTTGATGTGGAAGGTTAGTTGGTGTTAGCCTAATCTTTTCTGTTATTCAGTTTTGATCCTTTGTTCGTGGGCTGTTTTAGATGTTGGTGGTGGGCGACTTTGCAGCTACTTTATGGTTGATTTGGCTAGCTAGAAATGAGACTATCATTAAATACATAAGATGGACAGTGGGAAACCTGCATTTTATAAGTAAAATAAGATCTCTACAATGGATTAAAGCTATTAAGAAGGATTATTTTATTGAAGAAGCAGCTTGGTAGAGTAATCTTTCTAATTGTGTGTATAAAACAGAAGGCTCAACTAAGAAAAGGTGAGATGGGGCTAAATGAATACATCCAGAATTTGGTATAATAAAGTTCAATGTTGATGGATCGACGAGGGAAAACCAAGGCTTTCTAGGGTTGGTGGAGTTCTTAGGAACAAAGAAGAAGAGATAATGGCTTAGTTTATGGGACTGGTAACTGTTTTAGAACTAATGGCCATCAAAATTGCCTTGGAACTGTTTAAGAGGAGTAGGAGAAAGGGGAGGATGGGCTTGTTATTAAGTTAGACTCCAAAGTTGCTATTTTTTTATGCTCGTACTCGAATACTAGACCTTCATGATTCGCAGATATTTTCTTCGAAATCGAAATAATACGTGGACACAAAAATAAAATAAAATAAATTAGACACAGTAATGTAGACACCTTATTTTGTCCAGGCTAATTCTTAGCAATCTGGAGCATAGACATAAGAGGGGGCTGTCGCCCAGCGAAAAAGCATTTTGAGGATGTCAAAAAGGCCTAAAGATCATATCAAAGGTAAATGCGAAGATATGGCATCAAATGACATAGTCCAAGGTATCCGAGGACAAAAGATATGAGAAAATTCATAATTTTGCTTGAATGTATCGATACATGGTTCTCATGTATCGA
>JBBYHL010000864.1:0-12776 GCA_038381835.1 Adansonia madagascariensis | reverse complement strand
AATATTTTGATAATTAAAGTTGTCAGGATTTGAAACTTGATTAACATAATTAACAATCAAATTAATTCTTAATTCCCATTAAACATGACTTAAAGCATGAAGCACAACAACAAATTACCTGCCATGTAATTTTGGTACATGTAGAATTATGTAGAATAAGGTACTTGTAAAGTTATTTATTTATTTATTTATTTTTTGGTACTTGTAGATTTATGTTGTCATTACGACATCTATACATTACATAAAACCATAAACATTGCATGTTCTCCATTATGCAGATCTTTAGGTTCAGCCTTACATAGATCTGTATATACTTGATTTAAGAATAATGCCCAAATAAATCCTTAAATATTACTTAAAAAATGGAATTAAACATCTGAACATTTCTTGTAAAAATTAAAGTTATGAACTTTTATTGTAATCATATCCATTAAACTTTGAAAATTTATTAATGAAATTGTCATAACTAGTAAAATAGCATTCACTCAAATATTTTTCATTCATGTCATCCAAATAAATTTTATAAAGCATTTTTTATAAATTGAATCATCCAAATATGAAAGTTTTAATAAAAATATTGGATAATTTATATGATCAAGGTTGTAATTACAATAATAAAAATTTATAACATTAATTTCATGTAATAAGAATTTGAAGATTTATTTCATTTTTAGTAAAAGTTGATGACTTGTCTAAGAGAAATTATTAGATATATTCTTCCTATCATGCAAGCTGTGATTTTTTTCAATATCACATTTGAAAATGGACGGCTAGGATATAAGGAAATACATTTGAGCATTCTTCTCTATTCTCTTTGTGTTTTTTTTTCTGCTTTTATCTTTTAAGCTTTTAGCTTCAGTGCCCTCGGGGAATTTAAATTCTCCTTTTGAGTGTTTATAGGCTGACTTAGCATATAAGGAAGCAAATCCTAAGCCTAAGGCCGCACAGTTTGCTAGACTAAAGTTCAAGCCCGTGACAGTTAGTATTAGAGCCAGAAGTTCATGAAGGTACTAGTAGTAGAGACGGCATTTCAAGCAGAAAACCAAACACAAGAGGTCCTAGAGACTCGTGGGAGAGAAAGGAAAGCTAATAGTTCATGGGATGTTCTATCGACCATAGATGGTAGGGTGGCCAAGCTCGAGGTAACCGTTGGAGATATACGAAAAAATCTTAAGATTATGGAGAGTCGCATCGAAAAGCTAGACTCCGCATGGGAGGAACTTAAGGAAAAGATGCAAGGTGCTCTCAACACAGTGATAGACATTCTCACTCAGAAGAATGATGCCCTCAAAGCTATGGTAGAGGCCATGAAAAAGCAAATGGAAAAGCTCATGAGGGAGCTCTCATCATGCAAAGTAGCTATAGGAGGTAGTGTGCTAGCTGTAATATCTAAGCACGGGATAGAGATCCCCAAGCCAAAGGAGTTTAAGGGAACCCAGTCTGCAAAAGGTGTGGATAACTTTTTGTGGGGGATGGAACAATACTTTCAAGCAATGGGCATCAAGGATGATGATACTAAGGTAAATACTGCCTCCATGTATTTTACCGATGTGGCTCTTTTGCAGTGGCATCGTCGATACAATAATAAAAAGCATGGGGGTATAGCCATTGGAACTTAGGAAGTGTTCCAAATGGAGATCAGGCAACAGCTTTATCCTAAGTATGTCGAGGATGAGGCACGTGCAAAGTTGTGATGGCTTACGCAATAAGGCATAATTCAAGAATATGTTCAAGAGTTTAGCGAACTTATGCTTCAAATTTTAGATTTGAGGGAGAAAGAGGCATTCTTCTCATTCATGGATAGACTCAAACCTTGGGCTAAGCAAGATTTGCAATGAAGAGGTGTCCAAGACTTAACCAATGAACATAGTGGAATCCTTAATCGAGCTTAGCATAAAGAAATCGGACAAGTCTGAGTCTTTTAAGCCTAACGGCAAGCGTAATGGTAGGGAAGCTAAAGACCGAAAATCCAAAAATAATAATGAAAACTGTCAATAGAGAAGCCAAGGTTTAACAAGCCATAGGATAAGAAGAAAGACAAGGAGCTGGTGAAAGATTTTTTATGCGATGGTTCGCATCGGATGCGAGATTGCCTAAAATGAACTAAGCTTTCCTCCATCAACAAAGAAGATGATAAGCCAAAAAAAGATACCCTAAAACTTGGCTCAATCATGAGTTCTATCAAGGCAAAGAGGTGTCGAAAACAAAAAAGGTTAATATTCATAGACGTCTCTATTGCAGGTAGGAAAATAAGTGCTCTGGTCGACGCAGGGGCATCAGATTTGTTCATATCTGAGGATGTTGCCAAAAATCTTGATCTCAAAGTTGATAAGATAATTGGGTGGATCAAGACAGTCAATTCAAAAGAGGTCCCAACCATGGGTGTTGCAAAAGCAGTGGACTTGTAACTTGGAGACTGGAAAGGCAAGGAAACCATCGAGGTTATACCACTTGATGACTATGACTGTGTGGTTGACTTTAATTTTCTTGACCAAATAAATGCTCTCCTTGTACCATTTATCGATTGTATATGTATCTTAGATGCCCATTACTAATGCATTGTGTCAGTGAATCGAGAGATAGGTGCCAAAGCTAAGATGCTATCCACAATCTAGTTTGCCAAAGGAGTTCATAGAGAAGAAGTCACCTACTTGGCAGCTTTAAAGTTTGATAAGCCTCAGAAACCCAGGGACAAGACTCCTTTGGAGGTGCTAGAAGTGATGCAATCTTTTGAAGATATGATGCCTGTAGAGTTACCGAAGAGGCTACCACTGAAGAGAGAGGTGGATCACAAGATTGAGCTGTGCCTAATGCTGAACTGCCAGCTAAGGCCTCGTACCAAATGTCACCACTAGAGTTAAAGGAGTTACGAAGGCAGTTGAAAGAGCTTTTGGATGCTAGGTACATTAGACCTTCCAAAGCCTTATTTGGTGCACCAGTTTTGTTTCAGCGAAAGCGTGATGGGTCCTTAATGTTACGCATAGACTATCGGGCACTCAATAAGCTCACTGTGAAAAAAAATACCCAATCCTACTCATCACAGACTTATTTGATTAGCTTGGAGAAGCAAGATGGTTCACCAAACTTGACTTGCGATCGGGGTACTATCAAGTGAGAATACTTGAGGAAGATAAGCCAAAGATAGTATGTGTGATGCGTTACGGCCCATACGAGTTCTTAGTGATACCTTTTGGTTTGACCAATGCTCCAGCGACTTTTTGTACTCTAATGAACAAGGTACTTCAACCTTTTCTAGATCATTTTGTGGTTGTTTACCTCGACAACATTGTGATTTATAGTAAATCACTTGAAAAGCATGTGGAGCACTTGAGGAAGGTGTTTCAAGTCTTGCAAGATCATGAGCTTTATGTGAAACGAGAAAAGTGTTCATTTACCCAGCAGGAAGTGTCATTCTTAGGCCATATTGTGGGAGATGGCCAGATCCGAATGGATGGAAGCAAGGTTCGGGCCATATTTGATTGGGAGTCACCAAACAAGGTAACAGAGTTACGATCAATCCTTGGGTTGGCAAACTACTACAGACTCTTTGTCAAAGGCTACTCTAGCATTACCATGCCATTGACAGACTTAGTTAAGAAAGGAAAGTGTGGGATTGAAACCTTGAGTGCTAATACGCCTTTGATAAGTTGAAGCGTGCCATGATAGAGGAACCTGTACTTGCCTTACCAAATCATACTAAACCATATAAGGTCCATACAGATGCATCAGACTTTGTGATTGGAAGAGTGTTTTTGCAAGATGGACATCCTGTGGCTTTCAAAAGTCGTAAGCTTAATGAAACTGAGAGAAGATATATGGTCCAAGAAAAAGAGATGATCGTAGTGATGCACTACTTGCACATATAGAGACATTACCTGTTGGGGTCCAAGTTTGTTGTCTTTACAGATAATGTTGCAAATAGTTATTTTGTAACTCAAAAAAAGTTATCCCCCAAACAAGCACATTGGCAGGTTTTCCTGGCAGAGTTTAATTTCATACAGAGTATAAGCCAGGGAAAGCTAACGCCGTCGTTGATGTGCTGAGTCAAAAGGTAGACCTTGCAGCCATTAGTCGCCCTAAGGGTTCACTATTGAAATGCATCAAAGAAGGGTTGTCCCATGATCCCACAGCCAAAACCCTTATAAAGAATGCCAAAGAAATAAAGACTAGATGGTTTTGTGTTAAGGGAAACGTACTTTGCACCAAAGGACAATGCCTTTATGTGCCTCAGTATGGAAAATTATGCAAGGAGATCATGCAAGAGTGCCATTATTTGAGATGGGCTAGTCATCCCAGTATGCATCATACCTTGGCACTCTTGAAGGACCATTACTATTGGCCATACATGGGCGATGATGTTGAGGCATATGTGAAAACTTACCTTGTGTGCCAACAAGACAAAGTTGAGCAAAGAACAATAGCAGGACTATTGTAGCCATTGTCCATACCAAAGCGGCCATGGGATAGTGTCTCAATGGATATCATAGTTGGACTGCCTAAGGTGGATGGGTTTGGGAGCATTATGGCAGTAGTGGATAGATTTTCCAAGTATGAAACTTTTTTTCCAGGAACCAAAGAGTGCCCTGCAAAGGAAGTAGCCCGATTGTTCCTAAAAAATATGGCAAAGTATTGGGGAGTATCGCAGACCATAGTTAGCGATCGGGACGGGCGATTTATAAGATGGTTCTAGATGGAATTGTTCAAGTTATTGGGGTCAGACTTAAACTTCTCTACCAGCATGCATCCCCGAACAAATGGGCAGACTGAGAAACTGAATGCCTTGCTAGAAGTATATCTTCATCACTATGTGAGTGCTACGCAGCGTGACTAGCTAAAGTTATTAGATGTAGCCCAGTTTTCTTCCAACTTACAATGGAGCGAGGCCACAAACTAGAGTCTGTTCGAGATAGCAACAGGGCAATAGCCACTCACACCTAGTGCTATTGTAACAAGCTATTTAGGACCGAATCCAACAGCTTCCAAGTTTGCCAAGGTTTGGTAAGAGCAAACTGACTTAGCAAGGGCTTGTTTACACAAGGCAGGAAAGTGCACCAAGAAATAAGCAAATAAAAAATGAAAGGATGTACAGTTTCAGGTTAGAGACTTAGTTCTTGTCAAACTAGACTTGCTGCTACGTAACCCAGGCATGCATAAAGGGCTTGTGTAGAGATACGAAGGCCTTTTTAGAGTTCTAAAATGGGTAGGCAAGGTAGCCGATAAACTTGAGTAACCTGCAAAGCTTAAGGTACACCCTATTTTTCATGTCAGCATGCTCAAACCATTCCATGAGGATAAAAAGGATCCAAACCAAGGCAAGTCATAGCGCGCATCGATAGAGGTGAAGGCTTCTTACGATAAAGTGGTACAATGCATTCTTGTAGATCGAGTGGTAGACAAAAAAGTCATAGGCCAAGGCATAAGTACTTTGTTCGGTGGAAAAGATTTCTCGATAGCGAGGCAAGTTGGGAACCCACGAAGGCATTGTGGCAGTTCCAAGATAAGATTAAGCAATTCCATTTGGAGGATGTGATAAAGGTGTCGCGAGAACAAGTGGGGGAGAATGTCACGTGCCGCACTAATCAGCCTAGGCCCAAAAACACAAGTTACATGGAACAACTTGGCCTACTAAAATAAGCCCAATCTTTAGAGAGCTCTAGAAGGCCTAGTTTCTAGAAGCTTGGAGATATAGTTAAAAACTACTACTCTAACTTATTTAAAATTAGATAGAGATAAAGTTATTAAAGTTTAAATTTATCTGAGATTCTAGATTTTATAGATAAATGTAAATCCTAGCCATCCATTAGATTTAATCTAAGCCATTTTTAATAGAGGCCTCTCCAGCCCCATTTGTATCATCAAACACTTGAGAAATACATTTGAGCATTCCTCTCTATTCTCTTGGTGTTCTTCTTTTCTGCTTTTATCTTTTAAGCTTTTAGCTTCAGTGCCTTTGGGGAATTTAGATTCTCCTTTTGAGTGTTTGTAGGCTGACTTAGCATATAAGGAAGTAAATCTTAAGCCTAAGGCTGTGCGATTTGCTAGACTAAAGTTCAAGCCCTTGGCACTATCATGTTGCTATTTAGAAGAAGTGATTCTGACGAAAGAGGAAGGAAGAGTCTAAATAAAGGATTCTAACAAAAAAAATGAAAAGAGGGTTAGATTTGAAGGGAAGGATAGTTTGTTGGGGTCCATGAATAAGCAAGCTCTTGTAGATAAGACATGCTATCATTTATAAGAAAACTAAACTAGATCAATAATTGATTGAACTGAGACCTGATAGGTTTGGTAATTTATCAATGTATAAAGAATGGGAAAAATAAAAAATTACTCAAAATTATTAACAAATTGAGAATCAAAAATAAAAAAAAAAAATCAAGAAAGACTCATTTAAATCGAAATTAACATATGTTTTATTTTCTTTGGGCTTTTTAAACCCAAACCTAATTTTATTTTTTGAACTATTTTTAAACTCAAATCTTTAACAAAAAATGCCCAAAAGTAAACTCATTTTTTAACCTAGCAAGGCTTTTAATTTTAAACAAATTGTTTTAACCTATGTTTCTTCCATATAGCCATAATCAGAGTATCATAACATTTTTTAAGCCATATTTCTCCCCTCCTCTAATCGGCCAATCCATTCCCTATGATTTTTCTTTTTCTTTTTTGGTTTTATAAAATTATTTCAAATTATTTTGTAACTTTTTATAACCTAAAATGTTTGAATCAAATGGTTCAACTAGTAAGTAAGAGTTCAACCAATTTGACCTCTAGTTTAGTTTTTGCATCATTGCATGCTATGCCTTTAAAGAATACTGCAATGATCTTGTTCTTCTTTATCATTCTTTGTGCTGCTATCTCACCTTCCGTTTATTTTTAAACAACTTTTGATTTTTTTAAATAGTACCATTAAAAAAATAAAAGAGACTATAATAAATGCTTAATTAGACATGACATGTGAAACAAATATTATGTGTTATAATCTTATTGGAAAAGAACATAACTAAAGTGGTAGGAAAGGTTTATCTAATAATTTCTTCTTATTTGGGTATCATTCCTAAATTTAATTACAAATTTTATGCTTTTGAGTGCTATTTATTTCATTTTTTATGTTATTTATTTAATATTTGTTTTATATGTTATGGATGTTACATAAATGCTTGTATTAGATGACCACCAAAAATTGGCAACTTATTTATATCTGAAAACGATATACCATTATAAATGATATCTGAAAAAATTATAATTTTTTAAAATTACTACATTGAACTTAACCAATAATTAAAAGATAAATATATGATATATTTATTTTATAAATTATTAAAAGATAAATGTATAAACATTAAAAAATTAAAATTATTTTTAGCCAAAACTTTCCTTTTTTCTCGACCTCTATTCGTGCCCCCTCTTCTAAATTAACAAGTGTCCTTTGATTAACATATAAGTTAGTCTCTGTTTAGTTTTAGCAGAAGATACAAAATAGAACAAGCAAAAAAGTCTTGTCATTATTCTTGTATTGCTTTGCTAAAAAGAAGAAACCTAAATGCATTTTATTTCAATTTGTCAAAGTCCATCCTCTTAAAATTTCTTTCAAAAAAGGAAGATTCAATCACCAAGTAACCAAGTAAAACCTGCAACCTAATTCTCCCATTCCCTTTCATAACTCCACAAGCGCATGATTTTTTGTCTTTTTAATTTTAGCCCACATCTTAAGTTCTCAATTCTAGTTTATCCCAAGTTCTCATTTCCTTTTACCACTGGATTTCTTTCCTTTTGCTTTTGATTGTCAAGGTTCTTGAGAACATTAGGTTTCTTAAAACAGTCTGAAGTGTTTTTAGAGATAATTAGTAGGGTTTTCTTTTAAAAATCCAATACCAATTTATTTTGAACAGAAAGACATTTGAAGAACAAATTCCAATTCAAGTTAGGTTTATTTTTCCCTTTATGAAAGACAAAAACTCTTAAACTTAAAAAAGAATTAAAATGCTCAATAAAAGCATTTTCTTCTTTTTCTAGAAAGGAAAGGATTAAGAAAAATAGAAAATCTCAAAGTAAACAGAAATAATACCAAGGACATAGGCATTTTTATTTAAATGATACAAATTTTTTTATTTCTCGAAATATGCCATTTTAGAAATAATTTTTGAAATGTGCTTTTTTTTATGTTGGGAACTCGCCCATACAATGGGCAAGTTTCTTTCTTTTTTTTTTATTTTGCCCCTCAATTATTTTTGGGGGTCACGATCCATCACCTTGCCATAAGAAGGGTCACAGACCTAGCTATTTTGGCAAGGTCCAGGGCCTTTAGAAATATTAGGGATGGGGAAGGGGTTCAAACTCTCTATAAAGAGAGTTTTCAAAGCTATTTTCCTCATATTGATAAGGAGAGGAGCTTCAAAAAATTTTACGATTCAAGTATTCGTATTTAGAGGATTTGTCATATAATTTTTTGAAGGTATGTTTTATTATTTTTTTTGTAGAAGTGTCCTTGTGATATTAAAATTTGATTAGCTTTGTAATTTATTATGATGATTAAATTTAGTTTTGTTGTAACTAAAGATTTTTGTAGAAGTTGAAATTTGTTGTTTAAGATTAAGGTATTATTTAAGATTTTTAATTAAATAATTTGAAAATTAGCTTTATAATTTATTATCATGATTAAATTTAATTTCATTGTAATTAAGATTTTTTTAAGCAATTGAAATTTGTTTGAAAGATTAAGTTCTTTTTTTGCAGCTGTTGAAATTTGTTTAAAAGATTAAGGTATGAATTAAGGTTTTTTATTTGAATAATATGATATTTAACTTTGTAATTTATTATTATCATGATTTGATTTTTTTATGGTAATTAAGGTTTTTTGCATAAGTTGAAATTTGTTTGATAGATTAAAGTATGGTTTACGTTTTTCTTATTTAAAGAATAAGAATATGATATTTAACTTTATAATCTATTATAGTGTACTTTATCATTTATTATTACGGTAAAATTTATTTATGTTGTAATTATGGTTTTTTATTGTAAAGTTGATTTAGTTTGATAGATTAAGTTATTTTAATATTAAAAGAATCTCAATTCTTCTTATAGGCATATTTTTGATTAATACAATGGCTTCATCATCATCATCATCATCATTATTGAGACTGCAAGAGATTCATACATCATGAAGGTATTATCTGAGATACTAAAATTTTCTTAATCATATATTTAAAACATTACAATTTTAGAATTATATAACTAATAAACTAATAACTTTTTGAGCAAGATTATGATCGCCAGTTACTGCTGCATAAATTAGCTTTGGAAGAACCAAATACATATGTCGCAAACTATCTAAGAAAGCATGATAGCAAAGCTGAATGCAATTTTTGACTATTTGGTGATTTGGATAAATCCGACAATAATCTGGTAAAGTGGTTAGGTCAATAGTGAAATTACAAACAGTACCTATATGCCATGATCAACTAATGGTGCAAGGTAAGCTTATTTTCCATCGACCTTTTTTGGACATTCAAGTCTTGCATTGAAGGCTTTCCTTTTTGTAAGCCTGTTGTCCAAATATATGGTACATTCTTATATGAAAAATATAAAGGAACATTACTATTAGCTGTTACATAAGATGGCAATCGAAACATTGTGCCAACTAACTTTACAATTATGAAAAGTGAGACAAATGAGGCATGGTCATTTTTTCTCGACAATTTATGTAGATATGTTGTTCCACAACCTGATATTTGCTTGATTACTGATAGATATAAATCTATTAAGTCTGTCATCAGAGACTCAGGTTGTGCATGGAAACCTCCACGTGCATATTATATGCATTGCATTCGACATATTATAGGTAATTTCATGAGAAAGTTTAACAATAAGGCTTGCATTGACAAGTTATTAACATGGGTATGCATTTATGGTTATTCAGTCTCTTACAACCCTTTCAATTTTCAATTTTATTAACAAGTTGTTAATAAGTCATAATATGGGTTGAGACAAACCCATTTTCAGTGATACTATGAAAACACTATAAAAATTTCCACAAGCTAGAATTTGCTTGATTACTGATAGACATAAATCCATTAAATCTGTCATCAGAGACTCAAGTAGTATATGAAAACCTCCACATGCATATTCTATATATTGCATTTGACATATTGCAAGTAATTTCATGGGAAAGTTTAACAATAAGTCTTGCGTTAACAAGTTGTTAACATGGGTATGCATTTATGGTTATTTAGTCTCTTACAACCCTCTCAGTTTTCATTTTTATTAACAAGTTATTAATAAGTCATAATATGGGTTGAGGTGACCCCATTTTCAATGATACTATAAAAATTTTCATGCAAATAATCCAAAAACGGTCGATTAGATTAATAAGATCCCAAGAGAGAAGTGGGATCAATTATATGATGAGAGAAGACACTATAAAAATATGACAATGAACTTAGCTGAATATAAAAATTCAATGTTGAAATGAACTTGTCATCTTCCCATAATTGCTTTAGTCCAAGCAACAAATTCTAGGTTGGTAAAACTATTTGTTAAGATAGGGAACAAGCAAATAGCAATGATGGAGGTAGGCCACACATACTGTGAAACAATCACAGATGCCATGTAAGAAAATCAAAGGAAAGCTAACTCCTTTTTGTTTGTGGTTTTACACAAGCAAATTAATCTTTCCTTGTTGAAGAGTTAGAAAACCCATAAGAGGGAGTTATGGCTTCGAACTACAAAGTCAATCTTCATGGGAGGTGTGACTGTAGGAAGTTTCAAGCACAAAGATGCCCCACATGTTGTTGCTGCTTGTGCTCACACCTATATAGATTGCATGCTATATGTGGACAATACTTATAGATTGAAGACTATATCCAATGTCTAACGACATGAGTTTCAACCTATCAGGCATGAAGATTATTGGCTGAAATATAATAGTCCACAAGCATGTCCTAATCCAAAAATACAGAGAAATCCAAAAAGTCAAACAAAATCAAGTCCTATTCATAATGAAATGGACCTTAGGGAGAGACGCCAACCAAAGCGTTGCAGATTATACCGGAATGAAGGCCATAGTCATAACAAATGTCCTTACAAATATGGCACCTCAAAGGAGAGTTCGCATTAAAGATAATGCTAGTAAATGATGTGTTAATGTAAAATTTAATACTTATATTTAAATTTGAGTTGTTTAAATATTTATATTCAATTTTCAAATGTTTATATATTCAAATATCTGTAATGGATGAAATATACTAACACAATGTACCCTAAACCTGTAATGACCATAAACCATCAATATAAATCATAACAATTTTATTAAAAGTTAAAAATTCATAATGTTTAATCAAATATAGCCCTAAGATTGCCTTACATTTAACCATAATTAACAAAATCTAAGAAACAGATAATCAATGAAATAAACATCCCAGCAAGACAGATATTTTTTTATCTCTTGAAATAATCTACCTTTTCCATTGCCAAGATCATTGCTTCTGTATTGATTTCATTTATGACTTCAATTGTAACCTTAAACCTTCTTCATCACTTTGCATTTTCAAGCTTTGATTTTTTCTCCTTAAATCATCATTTTTTTTCAATTCATAGATCAAATATCTGGCCCTCTCTGTTAGTTGCTCATCATGCCATTGAAAAAATCCACAATCATGAACCTTGTAATTACGAGAACTCTAGATTCCCTTAATATTCAACTTCTTCCATGTTGTCCACCTATGGCATTTCACTCCACCATAATAGAATATTGCTTCTGCCTTATAGTCCCATGATACTGATGTACGCATATTACTCTGACTAGAATTAGACAATGAAGATAATGATGATGTCATCTGTAATTAAAAACTAAATATAAAAAGAAAATAACTACAAAAAACTACAATTTTTTTTTTAAAAAAAAACATTATCTAAAGCATTTTGAGCTCGAGAAGCTCGTTATATAGAAGAGGTTCGGGAAAGAGGTCTTTATATAGAAGAGGTTCTCCTAAACCCTTCCTATATGGTTTTAAGTCTACGAAAAGAAAAGGAGTTAAAGGGGCGAGTTTCCAACATGTAAAAAAAAAAAAACAAAAGAAGGGAACTCGCCCCTTCAGTAGGTAAGCTCCACTACCAGTTGTATGGGTAAGTTCCCAATATGAAAAAAAAAACATATTTCATAAATTAATCTCGAAATAGCACGTTTCGAAAAAAAATTATTTAAATGAAAAAGCCTAAGAACATACAAAGTGATCCTCTCTGTTAAATATATAAAATTGTTTATTTTGGTGCTCCATCTGCATTTTTCCATTGTTTTTCCTTTCCATTCTTTTTACATGTTAAGGCCAAGCAAGAAATAACTTAATATTAGTCAAAGCACACGTGTTAACATTTGGAATATAGGCATGAACGGGAACACGGAAATGGGGCAGAGGATTGGCAGTCATGATTTTATTTATCTATAAATTTTAATCTATAAAATTAAGAACAGTTATCTAATATAGTGGTAGGACAGTGTAAAAACTCCAATTAATGAGATTACATGTATTTTATTTATTTTTTTTTATTTTTTAAATATAATTTAAGGATTATGTGTTATTTTATTAATTTTTTTTAGACTTTTTAAACTCTAGCTAGTGTATACAATAATTATGGTAAAATTAAATTATATAAAAACTAACTAAATATTAATTTTAATTTGAGAGATTAATTTAATTATATTTACTATTTAAAAACATATAAACTATATATATAAATTTTAAGGGATTTTCAAAAATTGACCAAAGACTATTATATATATA
>JBBYHL010000803.1:0-12779 GCA_038381835.1 Adansonia madagascariensis | reverse complement strand
TGGCCATTTCATGATGGTCATATGAGACCAATAAGATGAGTGATTCATCTTATGGTCCCCCTCACTGTGTCATAAGTTAAGAATCTGTACTTTCTCGGTCTCATCACAACTCCAAAGAATAGTCTTAGTCAAGAAAACTTTTCCAAGTCAGGAAATATTTTAAGTCATATGCACCATAGATCAGCGAGGATCCACCCCTAGGGTACGTTACGACAATTCGAAGGTTTGTTTCACTATTCAAAGTAATATTAAAAGATTAAAAAAATTAATTTTATATTAATATTTATAATTAAATTAAAATAACATTTTTTTATTATTTAAATTGTAATTCAAACAAGTGCTAACACTAGATCATGTCTACTTGCTAATTTTAGTGTTGACTACACTATTATATTGTTTTATTATTCAATGATTTTTTTACTTTAAGAACATAAGGTGAGCATGAAGAAATAGATTAAAAAATGTGACAATGATCCAAAAAATTATAAAGACCTATTTCAATTTATTATGTAAAATTAAGAAACCCAAAGGTAAAATAAAACTTCAACACAAAATTGATAGGAGGAAATTAAGAAAGAATCTAAAAAAAGGATAATTTTTCATTACTTAAACATTTAACTAGATAAAAAAATTAAAAGCAGAAAGTAATTCGATCCCTATACTCAAATCAAACTGTTAAATTAATTTTTAAAAACTGTTGAAAGAAATTGATTCAAGAATTTAACTTGATATTTTAAATTTTACTTTTTATATAAAAATGTTTAATACTCCAAATTGATCTAGTGTTTTTCTTTTGGTTAATAATTTCGATTTTATTATAATTATTTACTTTAGTCTTGATTTGATTTTAAATTCTTTAAATGTTTTTGTTGGAAAAAATGGTGTCATAACAATAATATTTTAAAGTATATTAATTTTAAAATTTCATGTAACACGTTTTTAATTTTAAAATTATGTGAAAATGCCATGTCATTTTGGTAAAATATTCATCAACAAATTCAACATTATATATTGATATGAAATTATACAATTCAGGGACTCAAATTATAAAAACTATTATAGAAGGATTAAATTTGAAATTTTTGATTGTATAGGTATTAAAATTAGTACTTAGATCATACCACATCACCATAGTCAAATGCCATGTTATTATTGTTAATAATCATGTCAGTAAGTTAATGACAAATTGTTAACTTCATTATCATTTAGACTTAATTTATATATTAATAAAAGTACAAAAATTCAATTATGAAAAATTATTATATAAGGACTAAAATCCAAGTTTGATTAAAGTTAAAGGACCAAATTCCTGATTTGACCTTTTTAGGAAATCTAAATTATATTATAGATTTTATTAGAAAAAAAACTTTAATGGGAAACAATGGACAAAAAAAATACAAAAGCAATAAAAGAATAAAAAGAAAGGTTAAAGAAATTCCTTTCACACATATCTTTTGTAATAATTTAAATAAAAAATGTACCTCTAGCCATTATTGATCAAGAATGCGACCTCACTCTAAGTACACGAAGATGAACACCCCGTATAAGCCTTCTAGTCTATTTCCTTTTCTTGATAATTAACTTATGATGGTGCACAGGCAATTTATATATACTAGACTAGGGACCTATATTAGAAGACTAATTAGAGTTGTATCCTACCTTCAAGGAGTCTGTATTTTAATTAGTTACTGAAGTAGAGTTAAACTCTTATCACTAGAATACTTAAACTGAATAGGATTTACTTTATAATTTCACCTTAATAATTTGATTTAATTATCTTGATCCATTTATTATCATGTGGACCATATAAAGTCCAATATTCTCTCACTTGGCCCATATGATAAACTAAGAACTTGAATAAGTGATAATTAAATCCAAAACTTTAACATGGCCATAAGTTACTCTAGCCTGACTCCCACTCAATTAAAGATTTGACATAGCATGAATCATGGTGGTAGCATTCTCAAACGATTATTCCCTTCCACGTGTTACAATGCATGATCATCTCTAAAAGAGCATATTATGAGATAATACTTTATGACTGAATTCTCTATAATCATTCAAGGTCTACTTGACATGTAATCTTTATGTGCACAAATTGAAACATATCCATAAACTTTAAAAATATGAAATTAACACAATCAAAGAAGCCAAAATATATCTTGATAGAATTTAATTAGCTCTATATGATCCATATGTATTTTAAATTATTTTATCAACAATGCTTTAGTCATGGGATCAGCTATCATTAAATTTGTACTAATGTGTTAACTATCCACTTCTTGCTTTTTTTAGAGTCTCCAACAATAAAACTACTTTATATCTATTTGCTTGTTGCAACTCTCACTTTTATCATTCTTAAAAAAGCATACTGCATAAGAGTTGTCATAATAGATCTTTAATAGCCTTGTTAACAATTCTCAAATTAGAGATAAAGTATCTTAACGTTATCGCTTGTGATATTACTTTATAAATAATTCCTTTGGCAGCTTTCATAGTCCAAGGCCAGGACTACTTTAATATCTGCCAAGCACTTCTATTATAAACCTTATGTTAACTTTCTTATAAACTTGATCATATGTAAGGCTCCAATACTATATGCATATGTAATGCCTTTCATATGCTCTTTTTCCAAATTATTTAGATATATTGGCTCAAATTAAAATATCCCCTTTACAACTTATGCCCTTAAAGGTGAATAGCTTTGTATTTTACTTTTTCCTAAAACTATCTCGGCATAGGCTTCTTGAGATGGACTTAATTTTTTCTCAAACCTATCTCTATGAATCTTTATGCCTATGAAGTTTCACTCAAATTCTTCATATCAAAGTTTTGAGAAAGAAAAACTTTATCCCATACAATAAAGTCGAATCACTTTTGCAAGAGAATATCACCAATATATAAACTAAAATTATGACTTTACTCTTACTGACTTTAAGGTATAAACAATTATCAATATTTTAGTAAATGTTAAACTTTTATATACCATTGATGGGATGCTTGCTTTAGTCTATATATCGATCTTTCAAAGAAACCTTCAAGTAGAATCATGTATACCTCTTCTCAAAATCTTTATTCAAACAAGTTGTTTTCACTACCATTTATTGTAACTCTTAGTCAAAAAATGAGCTACAAAACTATGATAATTCTTAATGAAACTTTCATAAAAAATTGGAGAAAAAGTTCCATGGTAATCAATACCTTCTCTGAGTGAAACCATTGTCCACAAGTTTAACCTCATATCGTTTAACATTACCAAATAGTAATTTAACGAGTTAATAGATTGGATCGTTAGCCATTGATTTCATATCTTTTATCATAGCTTTTGCTGAAGCATGAATTTTTCAATATTCATGGCTAGTGAAAATGAGATCATCTTTAAGTCCAATTATCAAAATTAGACTTTTATACGTATACAACCAAGTCATAGAAATGGCTAGTTTCTTACCCATTGATCTCTTAATTCCATAATCATTTGGAAGGAAACGGGTAAGGAAAGAACAAGACTGGAACTGATGTTCTAGATCATTACGAATCTTAAGCCAACTGTACATTTTGTACACCTTTAGTCAGTGAGATTAATGATCTATTGTAAAGGTTGTACTTGATTTGATTACTCTCCAGTTAATTCTATATGTTTATTTTGATAAACAATCAAGCCTTTTACAAAAGATTAATCTAAATAATTTATTCCTCAATATCAACCTTACAAGAAAAGTCACTCCCACTGGACTCATGATCCATAATAAACTTAGCATTTCTAGCTTCAACAATTTTAATTTGAATATGAGAGACATTTAAGACCTTTACCCCTTTAAGTTAATTGCATAGCCTATAACTGCTAACTGTTCTTAGATCTAGCCTTCACTTTACCTAGACAACCCAAGTTCGAAATATCTTAAGCTGGATTCTAACTATTCAGTAATTCTAAGAAAATTTAGAAAATAATTTAGTTGGCACTTTACTAAAGACATTAATAGTAGTTTTAATGCATCAATCCATAAACTTAGAGGAAATGTATGATCTCTAAATATTATAGTGTTTTCTTTAGCTCTATTTAGTGGATTTGTTAGTTTGCTTTTTTCTCAATGCAACTAATTTAAATGTCAAACTCAAGAATATCAAGAACTCTATCATTGTTGTCAAACTCAAGAATATCAAGAACTCTATCATTGTCAATTCTCCTAAATATCTATATAGAGATGTGACATGATCTTTATACCACAACTTTGAAGGAGTTTTATCTATAGCACATCTTTATTATCAGAAATCATATAAATAGTTAACAAACTTATTCTCACAATCAGGATCCAAGTTAATGATGAAAAATCCAATAGAAATTTTTTTTTTTGAAAATTCAACAATAGAATTAAAATTTTAACTTCAAAACTCTTTTAATTAAAAAAATTTCTAAAATAAATGATAAAACATTTTTAAGTTTTAAAACAAATCTTAATTTCAAAAATGATCCTGATAGTCCTTAACGATTTTTATGATAGATGTTCCTCCCATTTTCCTTTGGTTTCCTTGACTTTATGAAACCTTGAATGGTTATAGAAATATAATTAGTTGAACATAAGTTCAACCACCATATATTATTAGGAACATCACTAAAAGAGATTCATACAAAATGGGTTTACCTTTATTTTCGAGTCCCTTTTATACTTTAGGCAATCTTTCTTTATGTGTCTGATTTAAAACAAAATGAAGGACTTTATGTCATTTTCCTTATTGGTATTTTTCTTTTTTTATCTTTATAACACATTTGCCTATTTATCACTTTTTAACTTGAGTCACTAGGCTAACTGAATCTAGTTTCTTATTTTTAATCTCTTTTCCTCTTAAACACATATAACCGAGAGTTCATTGATAGACCATTTTCTTTACATGTGTTTCTCATGGTCATACTCATTAGGAAAAAAGGTTGTATATGAAAGTGATGAGCGATTTACTCAAAAAACTCAATTATGAAGATTTAAGTCAAGCAACAATGTCCCTTAAATCCTATAATATGGTCATGCACAACATTTAGAATTGTTATACTTTATTCTTGAAAGCTTCCTGATCACGGTGATAGCCAAAACCTTATCAGATCTAACAATATGGTCTTTAGTGGCTTTGCAATAATCTTTAACCTTATAGCAATTAGGATGAAATCTAAATCGATTTACTAATATAGGATTTGATGTAAATCATCCTTAAATGGTTAGAGTACATTGAAATCTATTTATTTTTGTGGAATTTATTCATTGAAGACAAGTTGTCTACTCGAAATGCTAAGTCAAGGTCCTTTCACCAAAAATAACTTAATTTACTCCTTTATTAGAGTAATTTTTCATAAAATAGCATTTCATTATAGCAGCCTTATTAATCACAATAATAGAAATTGCTGCAAAATGCAAGGAACTATTTTTTAATTAAATAAAATACTTTATATTCAAATGTAAATCCAAACCTTCCTGTGGGTAGAGGTGCATCATGCATATGAATTTACATAACTTTAATGATAAAATAATAACTTTAAAATACCAAAATTAAATAATCCATACCTGTGGGCCTAGGAAAGTTTAACTTTAATGTTATATTGTTTTATCCTTTAACCATTTTACAAAATTAATTATTTTTCTATAGGGCCAAATAACTAATTTCATGGTCTAACACTTTATTGATGCCATTTTTCTTTGTATAGTTTTAAATAACTACTATTTTAGCTAAGTTAATTAACTAAAGATGATGTGGCTACTCTTAAGTTAATAATTTAAAACTTAATAATAACATCAGACATGTATGTATAAAACTTATTGCATATCACAAATATATTCTTTATCGATGTCATTTTCTTATATAGTTATTTAAAGAAAACTTTTTTTTAAATAACTACCAATTGTCATCTAAATCAACCAACTTAAGATGCTGTGGCTACTCTTAAGCTAGTGATTTAGAACTATAATAATGACATTTTCAATATATGCAGAATTCTTTATTGCATACTAATAATTACAGTGGAATATAATATTAAATCATGTTAACTTTTGCAATTATAGCATAAATAATCACATATTAATGTCATCCTCTATATGTAGTTATTTAAAATTAAGTTTTTCTTTAAATAACTACTAATTTAACTAAATCAATCAACTTAAGATGCTATGGCTATTCCCAAGCAATTGATTTAAATTCTTTATAATGACATAATATATGTATACCATCAATAATTGCATATGATTTAATAACTCAAATATATATCAAATAAATTCACGGTATATAACTTTATTGATGTTTACTGTATGTAGTTATTTAAAGAAAATTTTCTTATTTTAAGTAACTACAAATTTATCTAAATCATGCAACTTAAAATGCTTTGGCTAATACCAAGCTAGTGATTTAGATCCTTAATAACATCTATTCTTTATATAGTAAAAACTTACATACTGCAACGAAATTTTTAATTGTAATGCTATAACTGATATAAAAAATCATGGCATAATATATGACATGCATCCTTAAGTCACACAAAAATATGCATAAGATCATAATATATTTATTTCATGATATATAAATGTGCACATTTATATTGTAATTCCAATAACACTTTATAATACAGATATGCACTTAACTTTTAGGTTGAGAGTATGAATTTTTTGGACACTATCTAGGGAGAGTATGTGCTGTCAAAATATTCCCAACATACCAAAAGATTTTATCATGAAAAAAAAATTATAGACTATTTATGCATAAACATATTTATTATTTAATTAAACACTAATATTAAATAATTAAATATTTTACGTGACCTAAAAAATTCAAAAAAATCATTAAAAATTAAAAATAATAAAATATTCAGGTCTGAAAAAAAAAAAAATCGAAACAGACCAGGATCGATGGTGTGTGTGCCACACATGCCTCCCTGCGTGTGTGAGCTTCGGCTAGGAGGCGAGTCCCTACTTTTTTCCACCTTTAGCCGGGTCTTCACCCATTTGGGTCTGTTTGATGTTTCAGGGTCCATTTTCGTGTTTTTTGATCAATTTTCACGCAATTAATGACCTAAAACCATGATTTTATGCTAGATTTACATGACCCATGCATCAAAATACAAAAATCATCATCAAACATTCAAGATTACTTTAATTCTATGAAACAATATTAGATCCGTTTCAATATACCATAAATTATCTTGTTTTAATCATCTTTTCTTTAATCTTAAGGCTCAATAACATATTTAGATGATTAAACTATCAAAATCCTTCATCAATCTTAGTTTTTCATGAATTAATAAAAAATTTCATGAAATTTTAATACACATAATATATAAACAAATTTATGGTACATACGTAAGATATGTTTCAATATATAAATACAAATTATGAAATTAATCATAGCATGTTAAAAATTCAGTTTTATGTTTTTACTATATTTATTATAACTTGTTTATCCTTAATAAGAATTATTTAATCATTTATGCATGAACAATAAATGCAAAAAAAAAAAAATTAATGAATCTCACTGGATGATCTTAAGAACAAGACTAGAAAACCTAGCTCCGATGCAGCATGTAATAATTTAAATAAAAAAAGTACCTCTAGCCATTGTTGATCAAGAACGCGACCACACTTTAAGTACATGAAGATGAACACCCCGTATAAGTCTTTTAATCAAGTTTCTTTTCTTGATAATTACCTTATAATGGTGCACAGATAATTTATATAGACTAGACTTAGAGACCTATACTAAAAGACTAATTAGAGTTGTATCCTACCATCAAAGAGTCTGTATTCTAATTAATTACTGAAGTAGAATTAAAGTCTTATCACTAGAGTCATTAAACTAAATAGGATTTACTTTATAGTTTTACCTTAATAATTTGATTTAATTATCTTGGTACATTATTATTATATGAGTCACATAAAGTTCAATATCTTTAACCTAGGAACCTTTTAAATTGTTGAAACAAATGCTAGTGATCTAGGATTTGGATGAATTCTAAAGTAAAGAAAACTAGGAGAGCTTAAAGAACAATTTGTTAGATATACTTCAGGAATTCAGAATAATGCTCAACAAAAATATTCTACTAATCAAAATGAAGTCTTAGCTACATTAATGTGTCATAAAATTTGAGGAAAATTCCATAGAACGTAGTACTTTTTTATTAGAGTAAATTGTCAAGAAGCTAAATATGTTTATGAAGATAAGAATTTAGTTTCAAAGCAATAATTTTTTGGATGATAGGTTATACTTTCATCTCTTGATTTTGATATTAAAAATATTAAAGGTGAATCTGAGTCTTTAACAAATTTTCTCTCAAGAGATTTTTTGCAAGGTCAAGATAGAAAGAATTCCAGAACAATCTAAGAATTATAAGAAATGTTCTTCCAAAATTCAGAACGCAAGCCCAAGAGGAAAGTTAACCTTGGCTTGGTTACCTCCCTTCCTATCACCTCTTTCATTAGCTACCTTAAATATTAGGCAAACATCAAAAGAACCTAATAGAATGAGAACTGTGCGCACCAAGAAAGAACTTTAACCTCGTTTGCATCCCAAAATAAATCTCATTATTCAATTATTTCTTTAAAGCATTAGGACTTGACTCTCCTTGGCATGAGAGTGGAAAATAAAATATAATGGTTTTAAAATCAGAAGATCACAAGTAAAGAATAAAATATGCCATAGAAGAATATTTAACGTATCCAATAGATTACAATGATGTGCCTTTAGGAAAGAATTTTGTAACAACATTCTCACACAAATAGGATCTGCAATATTTGTCCATAATTTCATAAACGGAATCAGAAATTGGTCATTCCAAATGTCAAATTTTAAAGGTCTTAGACCTTAACAGATAGTAATGAGATCCGTATTTTTATGAAAGCAGTAAAAAATCTAAAGCAATATGATTCAAGAGTTTTATACAAAATATATATTTTAAATACAATAATTATCCAAAAGCTAGTATGGCTTTTTTTAAAAAATATATATATATTTATAGCTGATTATCGATTCCCCTGAGTACTTCATTAAGAATGTAACATTTTTCATTCTGAAAATCCAGAAATCAATCCATGGCTACAAATGATAATCTCTGCAAATTGACGGGATAAGTTTGATATAACTGACAGTTCTACTAGAAAAAATAATTTAGTCTTAGTCTATCAAGTTTACCCCAGTTAGACACACAGGAAGGAAAATGTTGCGTGGATGAATTTTTTACACCAACTTTATCTCTCAAATCCATGCACATTAAACACGTCAAATAAAAAAAAAAACGTGAAGAACAGTATTAGAAGAAGCTAAAAAGAATTGGTATGTTCAACCACATGAAGAAGTATCTACTAGCTCATTAAAGAAGACAACACATAAAGAACTCAGTAAGAAATATGAAGCAGGAAACCCTATAAAAGGGACACTCGGAGAATCATGAGAAAGATACGAATTTTTTGTGAAATATGATCCCTTCCTTCAAGCACCATTCTTTTTCCTAGGAAAAACACTACCTGATTAACTTTAATTAGTGTAAAAGCCACTGAGCAAGCGTGAAGAGAAGAAATCGAGAAGACAACAGAAAAGTAGAACAATAGTCAAAGACATATCGGATTACCAAAACTCAATAATGCAAAAAAAAAACAAACCAAAAAAAAAAAAAATCTTAATAGAAAGGATCCGACCACAAGACCCTTATCAGAAAGGAATGCACCTATGGAAAATCAAGCCTTCCACATCCTACATACAAAGAGGTCTCTTTTTTCCATCATGAAAACATACTTGAAATAGCCTACAACATTATTTAAGCCTTCAGTTCCCCGTAGGAATTTCTTTCACTATACTTTCTTATTTTTCAAAATCATTGTATAATATTTGATTATATGTAGGTTAAGTGGGAGTGTGCTTAGCCTGATTCTAGTGCGCCAAAAATCATTAAAAAAAAAAAGGTGTGTGTTTTCATTTCGACTTGGTCTATCTTTTCCAAAATAATGTGTGCTTCCACCATGAAAATTGTCTCTTGTATGGTAAATACTCTACTTTTCTAATATTATCCGTTACTTAACTTTACTTATTGTGGTTTATATGTTATGTTTTCATCAATTATTTAATTTTATATTTAATTGAATGTTCCTAATCGTTGCTTTATATTAACTGTTGTTTATATTATCTAGGTCTATTTTGGTATTAGACACTAAAATTAAATTAAAATTATGTTAAAATTCTAAAAAGAATAACGAAATTTTTATTAAAAAAAAAAAAAGATGAGGGGAAAATATAATATATATATATTATATGTGCACATATGTGTGAATTTTCCACATGTACGTAGCAACTAAAATACATTAATGAGCAATAAGTTTGTCTAAATAAAAATTAAAAAAAAAAGGTTATTAAGATAATTTTACGATAAAACTTGATAGTTTTTGTAACTTTTTAAACAATAGAAATCTATTCTTATATTTTTGTTATTATTTTTTATTTTTTGATAATTTTATTTTTAGAGTTGGAGTCACATTATTTTAGATGTCAAACTCAATCGAAACTTAGGTAATCATTAAAATTTGAGACACCTATGTTGTTGGATTTTCCATTCAAGTGTACATATTACAATAAGTAATATGGTATAAGTATTGTTCCTACGAGAAATTATACTAAACTTGCTATCTACTAGGATTAAAATAACTTAACTTTATTCAAACAACCGATTAAAAATTGTAAATTAAAGTTAAAATAAAATTAACTAAATCACAAAGGAAAGAAAATAAAATGGGTTTACTTAATCAATGAGAAAAACTTAGAATTACAGCTTCCATCAATACTTTATTTGAAACTATTTTACCCTGTTCATTTGATTAATGATAATGAGCTGTTAACCTAGAATTCTAATTTATATATCAATATCTTCCAATTGTTTTATAATAATATTTCTCTTAACCAAATTATATTCCTATGCAAATTGAATTGAAGAGAAACTCATTAAATTTAGACTCTAATTTGGTTACATATGACATACTCGTATATTCCTATTTAACATGCATATCAATTCATCATAATAAAAGAATATGAAATTTATGCCGTTCAATCCACGTCTAAACACAAATTCTCTTTTCCAAGTTCATTAAGGTTACAAAATCAATATACTTGATGGCCAATTATTTTGAAGCATTAAGAAGAAGATAGAATAAACAACTCAAATATTATTAAATTAAGAAAAGAGGTAAAATAACCCAAAGTGCATGTTGAGTTCTATTACAACTCTAGAAAAATAAATTTAATTCATAATGTAAACATAAAACACAGGAATTTCATTATCATAAATATTACAATAAAGATATAAACATAAACGAAAAGAGAAAACTATGAATTGTCAAGTCTTAATTTTTAAGCTTTTCCAAATTGTTGTTCTTCGATTATAAACTTTTGATGGTTACTCTCTGTTTTCGAAAAATAAGGTAAATAAAAGCTATAAAGTTTCTTTGTCTACAGCCCTAATTTAAGTCCTAAAAGGTTTATTTATAGAAGGGTATAAAGCTTGGGAGAGAAAACTTCTCAAAAGAATAAATAAGGAAAGTCTAAGCTCATAAAACATCGAACTGGTGATACAGCCTTGGCTATCTGGTGCTATAATGCGAGGTTTCATATATTTTTTTATCTCCACCAAATTGGCACTGCAACACTAGGTTTCAACACTCCAACGCTAGGTTTCAGAAAGCTTCTTTCTCTCATCTATTTATCATGTTTTCACACCCAAAGCTCCTTCTTGTTTTGCACCTTTAAAAACACAAAAACACCAAATTATTAACTACTTCAATCGTGAACAAAACTAATGAAACTAATTCACAATCGACTAAAGTCTAATGAATTTGAATTAAAACTCAAGAACATAACAAACTTTACCTGCACAAAATGCAATGAAATAACCCTATTGCATAGATTTATTAACCCATCGAAGGGATAAAAAAAGAATTTTTTTTTTTTGAAAAGCATAAAAATGAATAGTTTTAAATTTTCATAATTTTGTGAAAAAAAGTAGTTTTTGTATAAATATGTATTTTTTAAAATATATATATAAAGTCTTTTAGACATAAATATTCTTATTTTATTTTTTATGTTATACTTATGTTAAATTTTTGTACTTTCATGATTAAGCTAGAATTATTTGGCTAGTGACATTAAATTCAACAAGGCATTTTATGTGAGTGAAAATATTTTTTCAAAAGAAGTTATGCTTAAAAGTTAAATGTAAAAAATTTATTATTTTTTTTATAAAAGTGCATATGGTTTTTAGATAACTATAGTAAAACTGTTGGACTTTATGTGGCCCACATGATAATAAATGGACTAAGATAATTAAATCAAATTATTATGATGAAATTATGAGTAAATCCTATTCAGTTTAACTACTCTAGTGATAAGAGTTTAACTCTACTTAAGTAACTAATTAAAATACAACTCTAATTAGTTTTCTAGTATGGGTCCCTAATCTAGTCTAGATAAATTGCCTATGCACTATTATAAGGTAATTATAAAGAAAAGGATATAGACTAGAAGGCTTATACGGGTGTTCGTCTTCGTGTATTTGGAGCGAGGCTGGGTTCTTGATCAACAGTGGCTAGAGGAACATTTTATTTAAATTATTACATGTGGCATCAAAGCTAGGCTTTCTAGCCTTGTTCTTCAGATCATCTAGTAAGATTCGTTAAAAACGATTTTTTTTCATGCATTTACTGTTTATGCAATTAAATAATTCGTATTAAGGATAAACGAGTTATAATAAATATAGTAAAAGCATGAAATTGAAT
>JBBYHL010000773.1:0-12783 GCA_038381835.1 Adansonia madagascariensis | reverse complement strand
AATTTTTTTAAAATTGAGTCCTAGATAGTAATCGGGATGCTTTTATGCCAAAGGTGCACATTTAGGATAGGTTCATCCACTTTTCATCATTTTAGTTTCCATTAGGGTACAAGATACTTTTCATGTCGAAGGTAAATCCTAAGGGTAATTTTTCTAAAATCGAGTCCTAGATAGTAAATGGGATGCTTTTATGCCAAAGGTGCACATTTAGGATAGGTTCATCTAGTTTTTATCATTTTAGTGTCCATTAAGGGTTACCGGGATACTTTCATGTCGAAAGTATACCTAAGGGCATTTTCATAATTTTTCTCACCGGGATGCTTTTATGCCAAAGGTGAATGTTTATGATTCATTTAGCATTTTAAGGTCTTTTTAGTGTCCATTAGGGTACCGGGATACATTTCATATCGAAAGTATGCCCTAGGAGCATTTTGGTAATTTTTTTAAAATCAAGTCCTATAAAGTAACTAGGATGCTTTTATACCAATAGTGCACATTTAGGATAGGTTCATCCAGTTTTTATCATTTTAGTGTCCATTAGGGGTTATCGCGATACTTTTACATCGAAGGTATACCCTATGGGCATTTCGATAATTTCGCTAGAACTAAGTCCTATGTGATTTCAAGGATATTTTCGTGTCTAAAGAACACATTAGGAATAGGTGCGTCATTTTAGTTTGTTATTGAGTTTTAGGATGTTTTACAATATTTTCAATAAAGTATAAATTTTCATTTAGGAAATTAAGGCAATGTCTCCAAGTTAAAATAATACATAGAATTTCTCCCAAAATATGAGAGAGGTTCTACGGATTATTTTAATTTTGAGATATCCTTTTCAAAATGGAAGTCAAGATTTTTATAAATTAAAAAAAATAACAATAAAAACTTTCGCATTCCTCTAGCCCTCGACCGGTGTGCAAAAGATATTTTTAATTTTAAAACCTTTTGCATTCCTCTAGTTTTTCGTTGGGATACGAAGGAGAATGATAAAAAGCTTTCAAGTTCCATTGGTCTTCTGATGGAGTATGAAAGAGATTTTGACTTCTAGAATTTTGAAACCTAATCTTCCTAATATGGAATAATAAATCTGTCTTAAAAAAATTATTATTTCAAGAATCTATAATTAAATGCCATATGTTGAAACCAAATAAAAATTAAAATTCAAGTTGACACGTAATTGATAAGGTACTAATTTTCAGGCATCACGAGAGGGTCGATCCTTACTTACGATTGTAACCGACTCCCAGACCCTTTTATATGATCTCTGTATGATTGTGGGCCTTGGAGTTTGTATTCTAGGGTTTCGTAACCCTCGAAATACAAACTCCGATAAGTGACCAATCTCACCTAACCCAAATAGATTGGTGGCGACTCCAAATAAATAGTCATTTTGTAATGACTATTTAAAGTTAAGTCGAGTGAGTGATTCATCTCAACCACCCAGTCCCCAAAAATAAAAAGATGTCAATAATGATATGGCCTATACAAATAAGAGAATATAAAATAATAATAAATTTAATAAATATAGGAGCAAAGGCCATTTAAGTCGGGCTTGGTTAGGATTCGTATCTGGACCATGTTGCGACACCTATTTGCTGGAAAATCATTTCAGCATTTAAACCAGCCACCCTATGTCTATCACATTGGCAGCAAGTTGCTCCCTACAACCACTCTATAGCCACCAAGCTGACACCACTTTGTCCCCTTTGAGAAATGAGCAAAAACACCTTTAAATTGGCTCCAAAATGCTGGTATAAATAGACCATTTATATCTCAGCTAAAAGAGGTTATATTCCAGCTCATTTCAGCTTCCAAAAACACATTCCCACACCAAGAAAACCAAATCCCATAGCTCTTCACTCACCACCCAAAAACAACCCCAAAACACTCATTCCCAATTACTACACATTTTGAAAATCACCCTTATCCATACCAGAACCAAAACCTCATTGTTTCTCTCTTTTTCTTGCTTATTAACAACAAAGAAGAGAGGGAAATTCAAGCCATCTCTACTACTCCAACTATTTGGCCAAAAGTGAAGTTTTTGTTGGTATAACTTCTTACTTTATCACTTTCATTTTTTGTTTTTCAACATCTTCATCATTTAAGTAAGCTCTCCATGTTTCCATCACCCTCTTAAGAGTATCATGCATTATTATGGTTTTTGGTTGTGGTAGTTTAAGATTTTGTGCCTTAATGCCTCTTTGATGTGCAAAATACCTTATTTCATCCTTATTAGTTTGATATCTCTTGCTCATGCATTTTATGCCATGTCCATGCATCTTGTTATCCTTAATCAATGTATGAATCATTAGCCTAACATATTTTAAGCACATTTATACATTAGCTTGCATGAATCATCGTCATTTTCAGCATCCATAATATTTTCTTATCAAAATGCATAACACTTTCTTTGTCTAGACCATTGGTAAAGTTAGCATCCCCATTCATGTTATGAGCCATCCCCTTGTATGTTTGTTATCTTCTCCTTGTCAAAATGCATGTTTGATGGCTGTCAAAACTGATTTTCAAAACCCCCCAAGCTAAGCATGTTAACATCAACCAATGAGGGTTAGCATGGACTTAGCATTTTTCTTAAAGTTAGCAAGATATCTTGGGGAAAATTAAGTTTTTCCAGATCTAGAATCTTGGTTAAACAAGCTCAAATCTTCTAATTTTGAAACAAAAATGGTCTTACAGTTATTCCCTAAATGTTTATGCCTTTTTTTGAGTCAAAACCTTGAGTGGTAAGACCAACGGGCTGTTTCATCATCCCAAATTACTCCGAGGCTGTGCAAATGAGTTCATGCTTCTCATGCCACTATTCCTTTCAGTCATAGACATTCGAACGTCAATGACTCGAGTTTGGACCCGTAGACATAAAAAAATGAGAGATATCCCCTGCTTTGCTTTGTCCCTTGCTGGCAGCACAACTATTGCAAATTGAAAAATCATTTTAAAATCCTAAATGATTTTTCATCAATTTTTTGATATTTGTCTCTCAATGCATGTCGAATTATCTTTAAAACGATGTCTTATTCACCCCTGGATCATTTCAGACGAGAGAGTTATGATTTTTTAAATCTAAACTATCCAAAACCTCTAGAATCCAAACATGTATTCTGGTTGGGCCTTTCAGACCAACTAAATGATTTTTTCCAAATTTTTCAAACATTTTTGCCTAAAAGATTCATGAAATTCTCTTTTCAGAAAGGTATCACTTTCGATTTTTTGATACCAAATGAGTCTGAGGTGATTTTTCAAATTTTGACACACCTTGTCCCTCACATGCTCTGCCAGCAGTACGATTAATCCAAACTTGAAAATTTATTTCCCTAGAAAGTGACTTTCTAGGATATTGGGAACAGTTTTAGATTGACCTTCATCGAGTTACCTTTCTAACGGTGTCTTGTCCATCCTCTAAAGCCTTCAAACCAATCTAGAATAAATTCGGGAAGCAAGATAGCGCGATGTTGTCCCCTGTTTTCAGTTATGTTCAAAATTAAGTTGTTTTCTCAAATTTCATCTCAAGACATTCGAATTTCTTTGTATCACCCCGATCAGCGTCAAGAACATACTTTGACCTCCCATAGGCTAGTATCAAGGCACAAACAAATTTTACATCTTTACCATCCTTATTCACAATAATTTTTTTTGCCAAAAGTTATCGAAACGCTTACACATTTCATAAATCACATAGTTTTGTCAACTTATATTTTCTAACTTGACTTTTCTAAAGAGTGTTAGATGTGTTACTTTTGGGGATACTCTAACCCCGACCTTCCGAGGGATACTCTAACCTCTCTCTTCAAAATTATCAAGATTTAAAAATCTATCTTTGTCAAAATGATTCTCATCCACGGGGATACTCCAACCCCGCTTTTCAAAATTGTCAAGATTTAAAAATCTTCCTTTGTCAAAAACTATTTGCCATTCATGGGGATACTCCAACCCCATCTTTCTAAGGGGATACTCCAACCCCATCTTTTAACTACAATTAATCTTTTTTTCTCCTTCTTGGATTTCCATGAATATGTCAAACAAACCTCGTTTAATCAAGAAACCCAGATGCACCTCAAAAATTATCGATTCGGTTATTCTCAAATAATCGATGCCAATTGCGAGATAAATTCTAATAGTCCATTCTTTTTCTTTACCATTGCATTGAATGATCCATGTTATGTTACTTCATTTGTTACCTCACTAACGTAATTTCTTTGTGATGATTATTTGCATTCATGTTTCAAACCATTTCAAATAAAATTAAAGGCAATGTTCCACGTGGGTATCTCTCTAGTGCCCAAAGTGGAACATTTCATTTTCAAAGTAAAATCCAGAGGTCATTTTGTCAAAAATCTCTATATTCCCCATCTCTTCAGGGCATATTGAGACTAAATCTTTTCATCATAACCTGAATTTGTATTTCTATAAAATTCATACATTAAAAAAGGGGTTATATCGAAATAGTGATGAGTTAAGATCGAAAGAATTGAAACCAAGATAAGATATAGCTAGTAAGGTACTGATTTCGGGTGTCAAGAAGAGGTTCGTACCTTATCATGCATAACCAACTCACGAACCCAACGATGAATCTTTGTACTACGTAAACCACAGGATTGATGTTTTGAGTTTTGTAACTCAAAACATAGGTTTCAATAGGTGTCCGGTCATGCCTAGCCCTAAATGATTGGTGGTAACTCCAAGCGTTAGCCATTTCGTGATGGTCATCTGAGACCAATAAGATGAGCGATTCATCTTATGGTCCCCCTCACTGTATCATAAGTCGAGAATTCGTACATTCTTATTCTCATCACATCACGAAAGAAAAGTCTCGATCAAAAAGACATCCCTAAGTCAGGAAAATATTTTAAGTCGTGCGCACCCATAGATTTGCAAGGATCCACCCCGGGGTATGTTACGACAGGTCGAATTGCTTTTAAAGAGTTATGGAAGCCACCTTATGATGAATATACTGTTGTCTTTAAAAATAGTGATAACCAGCCAAGTAGTCCGAAGCATAATTATTAGCTAGCCTTTTAGGCATGATTACTCAAAATAGGAAAAAGGTGCCAATCTATTATAAATCATGGCATGATGTGCCAAAAAATGAAAAGCTTAAGGTTTCAGACTTTGACGAGGTACCATTATAAATTCTTTGACATCACCTTTGATCCATTACCTTAAAAAGTTTGTTTTTAATCGAACCTAACTTTGTAAACTTTTTTCAATTTAGCAATGATTTGCTTTGGATATTCCACCATCGTATGTCCTAAAGTGAGTGGGGAAAATGGAAAGATTTTAAGCATAAATTAAAAAAGCACTTCATCGAAATACTGATACTGCTGTCACAAAACAAAACTTATGCATGGCGTAGTTAGTTGGCAATATCACAAACTTGTTGACTTTTTGTATTCAAAGAAAGGAGAGGTATAATGATGTTTTTAATTAAGTATTTAGTATTTTTTTTATAATACAATTTTCTTTAACAAATATAATTATTTATATGTTTAAGTGCTATACAGGAACAAAAATAAGGATTTTCTAGCATAAGGCAACAGAATAGTTACACAAGTGGCTCAAAAAGCTTTGCTGGAAAAGCATATGAAAAAGTAAGTTTTCCATATTTAGTCAGAACAAAATTGTTATTGTTTATAATGTTTTAATTTAAATAGAATTAAATGTTATTTTATAGGAAATAAGGTGAAAAAATAAACAAGTTCAACTATTTCAATTAACTCACACAAGAAGATGGCTCCTATTTGAATATTGAGATGCAACAAATCATGGTATGTTAAAATAAATATACTTTTTTTAATTTAGAAACATATTTTGTAACCACAATATTAATTTAATTGTTTAATAGGAATAAGCAAAGGAAAAAAAAAGGTTGAATATCAAGCCATTGCAGCATCAGATAGCTTAATGAATATGCATGATGCAAAAAATGAAATATTTACTAATGTTGCAAGAAAACCAAGACCTGGATGTGTTCACGATGTCAGAATGAGTCCAATGCCGTCCACGTACTATGATGCTAGTTCTCAATGATATAATTGTTCACAAAGTCACTATACATAGGAAGTTTAGACATTAAGACATGAGAGGAGAATTATGCAAGCCCTTTGAAGAAGTAGAAGAAGCGAGACAAGCATAGATAGCAGATTAGAGGAAGCAAAGGAAGAAGAAAGAAGAAGATATAAGGAAGCAATAAAAGAAGAAAGAAGGTTTAAGCAACTCCAATCAAAGTTTGACTTGTTCATGAATTTAATACAACAAAAGTTCTCACAAGATCCACCATCTTAGGTAATATAATGTCTTAGTTTTAAATTATTTCACTTGTTTAACTTATTTTCTCAACCTTGTTTTTACCCTAAAATATAAATTTTCTCTCTCCTAAACATATCGGGCCTTTTTACCAAAACGTTTTTTGGAAAACATCAAAAATCATCACTATTGGGGATACTATAACTTCGCTTTCTAAGGGAATACTCCGATCTCACTTTTCAAATTTCACTCCAAATTTTGTTTCCTAAACATCCTTGAGCTCACTAATCGAAACCTTCTTTTTCTATCCCTTAAACTACCGTCAAATCTAAACATATCTCAAAATTGCCATATCGGTTATTCTTCAATAATCAAAGACAATTACAAGATACATTCCGATCATCCCTCCTTTTATGTTCTTTTGTGTGTTTCTTTTTATGCGATGTTTTTACATTCTTTTTCATTGTACTAATACGTTTCCCTTTGTAATGATCCTTATGCATTCATATTTTAAAAATTATTTTAAAAAATTACAAGGCAATTTTTTGCATCGATATCTCTCTAGTGCCTAACCCGGGATATCCAATTTTCAAAATTCAAACCAAAAATTATTTTCATAAAAAAATCCCTGTGTTCCTCTATGCCTCCGAGGTGCATAGATGATCTAAATTTTCCTTTTAAAACCCAGATATACAATTTTCACAAAAAAAAAAATTATGCATGAAAGGGGCTTATATCGAAATAATGATAAAATGGAATGAGTAAACTAGAATCAAAGCAAAACATAGTTAGCGGGTATTGATTTTGGGCATCATGGGGTGCTAATCTTCCCCACAAGTAACCAACTCCCGAATCTAATCAACGAATCTCTAGACCTTACAAACCTCAAAATCAATGTTTTAAGTTTCATAACTTGGAATATTGTTTTCAATGGACATACGATCATGTCTAACCCAAAATAACTGATGGTGATTCCAAATTTATGGCCACTTTGCGGTAGCCTTTCAGAATTAGTCGGGAGAGCAATTTGCCCGACAGTCTTTCTTCCTTTCATATTATTATGCCTAATTCAAATCTCGATAAAGGGATAACGCAAAGGCTTCCACCAATATAAGCATCACCATATATTTTTAGGTCGTGCACGCTCCCATCAGATTATCGAAATCAGGGTATGTAGCAACAACCATGTATCCCACATTTAATTTTAATTAATTCTTTATTATATTTATGAGATATGTGTCATTATCTTATTACTAGTAGTAGAGTTTAAAAATATCAATAACAATGTATAGAATAATTTTCCCATAATTAATGCTATTAAATTTGTAAATTACTCAAAGTTCTATTGCCATAATTTTTTTTTTCTTCCTTTATCTCATATTTTAATATCCTCTATTCCATTAATTTCTCTTTTTATAGTTAAATTGAAATAGTAATATATACACTCTAGGTTAGTAAATTTTTTTAAATTAAAAAACATTGTTTTTGTTCTTTGTCTTATTCTTTGAAATATGTATTTGGTTTTTTTATTAATTTCTTTTACATATAACATATATATATGGTTTTATTAAAATGTGTGTGTATATATATATATATATATAAAATAGGGTATATTCTAACCATACAAACTCCATTGACAATGACTCTTGTGACACGTAAGTCAAATAAAAAATTATTTTAAAATTATAAAATTATGTTTATTAAATTTTTTAAATTTAGTTATTTAACTAAATTTTAATTTTTAAAATATAATCTAAATGTGATTATTGTGAACTTAAAAATTAATCTTATCTTAAAATTAAATTAGAATAAAAATTTAGACTTAATAAGATAAGATAAGACATTTTCTTCATGTTGAATAAGATAAAATTTAAACTTAATAAGAGAAGACCTAATAAAATAAAATTATATTTAAAATTTAAACTATATTTTGTATTTAAATTTAAAATTAAAACATAGGCATTATCTTCACATTGAAACATAGGCATTGTTTGAAATAATCAAATAACTAATAAGATAAGATAAGAAATTTTTTAAATTTGGTAATTTAAATTTAAATTACTAGATTTGATTTTATTTCGTTTCTGTAAATTGATGATTAATAATTGAAAGCTTTGAAAATATTTTTAATTAGGGTTCTTTCTAATTCAATAAATCCCAACAAATTGTCACGCAAATTTTTACGTATCTTTCAGTAATTTCAAATTATATATATATATATATATATGTTTATAATTTATAAATGTCCAGTTTTGGCTCAAGTAATTTTATTTCCAACGTTTGATGATGTTATTCTTCCATTATCTGCAGGTTCATTTTCTCAATTAATAGTAAATTTCATGGCTGGTTTGAATACTACCATCTCTAATATCATTATATCCTCTGTTGTAACTTTAGAATTCATAACACCTCTTTTCAAATATAGTAACTGTATATTTCATTTAGCTTTTAAATATTTACTATGCGTAAATCGAAAAGATTCCAACTATATATATATAAATTCGGATTATGGTTTTATTAAAAATCTTTTTTATGTGATTAATTTCTTTGTTTCTTATTTGGTCCATTATGTTTCATTTTATTTTAAGTCGATTACTTTGTTTCTTACTTTGTTATACATTTTACTGAAATTCTCATTGTTTTTATTAGTTTTATCTTAGACAACCTGATTTAATTTGTTATGATATTGTTTTCGTTTTATCTTAAATATCACTTTCAAATTATTATTAATGCAAATATCATGATAGTTACCTATTCTTACATTTTTTTTTGTCTACTTTTATTTGTTAAGCATTTTTAGTTTTGATACTTAACAAATTTAGTATCAATTCCTCGTGAGATCAATACTTTACTGTATCACTATATTATTTGTTAAAATACGAGTTAATCAAATCAATTATTAGTATGATTAATTTATTATATATCATATTTTTTTATAATAAATGATCCAACAAAATTGATTTTATATAACAAATTAATTTTATATCTTTTTTATGCTAACAAATATTGATTTAAGTATATAAATATAATTAAAAATATCTTATTTTAAGAAAAACTTATTTTATAATAACAACAACAACAATAATAATAATAAATTAATAATGTATTTTTATATGTAAATATTTGAATTAGGTAGAAATTATTAAATCTAACAATAACATAAAATAATATAAAAGATACCCGAGCCTGAACCTGAGCATCAAATAATCTGAACTCTAAATAGCTAGAACATGAAACAACTCAAATTTAAAATAATTTAAATCTGAAATAATTTAAACTCAAAATGATCCTACTCAAACCCTCTCAAACCTGCTCAATTGTCACCTCTAATCGTAGAGGAGGAATGAAAGAAACTAAAGATTACGTCAAATGAACTACTTAGACTTGATTTTAGAGGACGTTTAAAATACTATCTAATTTATAAATTTTTATTTAAATAATTCTAAAAATATATAAAAATACTAATATAAATTTGGTATTAATATTGTTAAAATAATGAGTCATGTTTTTTGAGTTTGATAGGCAAAATTTTAGACAAGAAAATTTAATACCCAACTAAACTTGCTTTCGGCAGTAAATTTTCGACTAAAATTTTAGGATTACATCATATATATTTTTAAAAAAATTATATAATTTGAATACATTTATAATACAAAAGTAATATATAAATGGATAATTGTGAGCATTTATAATCTTTTCACGAGAATAATGGGCAATGAATGAAATCTAAATGAATTAAACCTTTAACTGTCTTATTATATATATATATATATATATATATGTATGTATGAAGTTAGAAAAATGTATTTGGTCCCTTATGAATCAGCCACTATCCTATGATGTACTATATATATATATATATATTATATATTATATATATACACACGAAATTGCAAATAATTTTTGGGGGAATCGTGGCCAGCTAGTAACACTATTAAGATCCGCCATTGTTTGCTTTGAGCCGATCCCATAATTAAGTCTAATATCAAACATATTATCACAATTTATTGTTCATACTCAAATATTATCATGATTTTAAAATTAATAAAAAAAATTAAATTAAAACTTAAATTTTAATTTAATCGATTTATATAATTAATTAATATTTAACAAGTTAAAAATTTACACATTTACATCCTTACAATCTGATTTGTAGAGAGAGAGGGGGAAAAAAAAAAGCTAAATCGGAACAATGATAGGAAGAGAGTGAAGGAAAAACAGACAAAAGTCAGAGATACACGACACCTGCGGGCTTTAACCTTGACAACATAATAATATATATATATATATATATATAAAGACCTTTGCGATTACTATTGTTTGTTAGAAAAGTCTCTTATATATATATATATATATATATATATGACTTTAATATATATGATTGTTGGTGAGATTTTTACAATTAATATCAAAATTGAATGCAATTTTCACTTGATTTCTTTAAAATAACAATATTTTTGTCCACGAATAAAAGGTTAAGTTTGAAAAGGTTCATAAACTATTGAGAATATATACTACTTTCGTGCCTTAAGAATATAATTTTAATCTCTTTTGTGCTTTAATTATTATTTTCATATATAAAGCTCATTAAGTATTTTTACTTTTTGCAATTATCAAATTTGAATGTAGTTAGTGTTTTTGATTAATCAAATGATTGAAATACCTTAGTAATCCCAATTTATATGTAGATGGTTACTTTTATTTGTTGTTCGTAATTCGTGGATCAAAATATGATTTAAATTTTAGATTTAGGTTAGCATGAATTTCTCTATTCAAATTATTGTAAAAAAATAAAAATAAAAACTATCACCATTTCTTGTTATTCTTGTCAAATGAGAGATTCAAAAAGTATATAATGGACCTAATTTTGGACAGTTCTATGCTGGAAATAAGTTAGCAAATTAAATTAAGATACAAAAATTTACAAATATATTTGTTATATCTCTTCACCAACTTCATCACTAAGTACGATTTCTTTAAGAAGATAAACATTAGAAGATGGTTGGACTACTTCAATTTCTACACTACAAGATAAGTTTGATTGTTATATAACCTCACTCACTTGAAGCTTCAAATCAGGTAAAACTCTTATCAAGGCCTATATGAAGGAGTAGCATGAGCACTTCTAAAGTATGAGTGGTTAGAATTCTTTCATTCTCTCTTTGTTCTTTATTCACAGTATCTTTATTGACTTAAATATCAATTGTCCCCCGGAGTCAAACTCTGAGCCTTTCTCACTTTTGTTGTTTTGCGGAATTCCTCCTTAATATCTCCATTGTTGCATCAACAATATTAAAAATTTTCATATAATACAAAATTTACCATGCTTATTATAACAGCGTCAATTGCAAAAAGTAAAAACATGTATAATTAACATTTTTATTATTTCTTTGGACAAGTATTAATTATAAAAAAAAAATAGAAGGAATATATCATCAATACAAATGGTTTTAGTAATAAAGCAAGAACTGGCAGACAAAAATTTTTAAAAGTATTGTTCGTTTTTGTCTTTCAATTTAACTTTAAATTTACTTAGTTATCATACATTTGTTTAAACAACATACTAATAACTTAATTATTTTTGTTACAAATGAAGATTAGGCATGGAAGAAAGACAATTCGAGACTCAATTTCCAATTGAATATTATTTCTACAACATTTTAACACACCCACAAAAATAGGTGAAATTTTTTTATTTTGTTTTCTGAAAAAATATAAAAAAGTTAAAAATTCGTAGTTAATGTATAAAAATTCAACAAGCTTGATAGTCTTTCATACAAAAATGGGTAATTATTTAAAAAAAAAAATGAGTGGTTCCTTTTAAATAAAATAATAGATAACTAATTATTATTTCAAAAATAAATAAATATAAATACCCTACTTTTATATTTCTTTCTAAAATAAAATTTTTTATTAATTAATTCATACCACCAACTCAATCGAAAGCTTTACAGCGACAAAGATTCTCAAATATTAAAAAGTCCATCCATAGTACGAATACATATTCCTAAATCCTAATTTTTAACAACATAATTAAGTTCTCATGTAAAGTCAAAGCCTAAAAACGGTATTTTTTTTTTTTTTTGTCAACTCAAAACCAGTTTTAGTAAAAGTAAAACTGTGAGCTTGCTGCCAAAATTGTGAACATGCTGTAATTAGTACACTTGGAAAACCATGATTTGTTTTGTTGAGAAGTATTTTTCTTAATTGTTGTCGTGTACGCAAAACATATATGACCAAAGACTACTAAATGAAATCAAAGCAATGTTAATATCGATATCATTGCTATCAAAAATCCTTCAATTTAAAGAAAATTTTTGTCTGTTGGAATGTATATTTAGTTCCAATTTCCACGCAAGTTTCAGAGTATAATCATCACATTTAATCATTGCTATTTAAAAGGTTAAATGCTTTGAAAATTATCACATTTAACTGTAAATTATTTCAATTAATGAAAAGCATCTTGAAAATTAGTGCATCTTACTAAGTCAAATTACTGTTAACTAAGTTAGATTTTCT
>JBBYHL010000762.1:0-12784 GCA_038381835.1 Adansonia madagascariensis | reverse complement strand
AATTTAATTATAAAATATGTAAATATTAATATAAAAATAACTTTTTAATATTATGAACAATGATTTGTACTTAAATTTGTCAGCTAAGACAAATAAGACCTTAAGCTTAGAATTCAAAAATTTTTCAGACCATGCATAGGCCCATAGAACCGAACTAAGATTTTTTCGGGTCACACGAGGCCAAATTCGTGCCTAGGCTTAGAATTCAAAATTAGGTGAAAATGATTAAATTTAACATAAAATAAAAAATAATATAAAATATACTCAAATCTGAACCCGAACTCAAATTAAAATTAATCTGAATCTGAATAGACCCGAACCCGAGCAGACCTGAATCCGAATGAGCCTGAACTTAAAAAAGCTCTAACCTAAAATGACCCATCCTAAACTAGCTCAATTACCACTTCTACTATTTTCGATGAAATTTTTGTGAAAATATATTAAATATTTTTTTATTTATTAAAACCTTAAAAAATTAATATAAGTGAAAAGAGCCGACAAAAATCCTATCAAAGAAACTATGTATGACATCATTTCTGTGGGAAGTGTATTTCCCACGGAATGTCGGTACTGACAGAATCTAGGGTTTTGGGAAAGTTCTTGCCAAACTGTTGCTACAAAAAGATCGTCTCAAAAAATTAAATTTATTTCCCATGGAGTTTTCCATTGGAAATGTTATTTTTGACTGAAAATGGTAGATTTCTAACCCAACTGATTCTCGATGAAAATTCCATTGAAAAACCACATATTCAGTTGAAAATGCTTTGGTTATAAAAACGCAATTGCACCCTTTCCTCTTTATTTTTTATGATTTTCAAATGCCCTAAACCCCAAATTGTATCTTAGGTAGAGAGAAATGGATAAATCCTAGATATATAAACAATTGGATGCTGAAGCTTCATTTGCAATAAGTATTTGAATGGGGTGGAAAAATTTATAGCTTTCACATGTGCTAACAGTAGGTACATTAGAGACAGTAGAATTAGATGCTTCTGTGTTGGATGTCTGAATAATAGCATTCGAGATATCGACAGGGTACGTTAGCACCTCTATGATAAAGGTTTTTGTAAAAATCACTTTAATTTGGTATGCATATGGGGAAAATCATCAAGGTCAATCATCAAGCTCATTTGATAAGCGATGTGATTTTGAAAAAGTACAAAATGATGTAAAAACCGTTAAAGAAGACAATTACAAACAGGAGGAAGAAGAAGATAGTGAGGATAAGGATGAAGATAAAGATGATAATGGCGACGATGACAATGATGATGATTAGAAAGTAAAATTACGAAACTTAATTACCTTAACTGCCTGAGGACATGTAGGCTATCCCAGAAGCAGGTGTAGCAGGAGAAGAGCATAGACCTGCGGTTTAATTACCCAATGCAGTAAATACAGTAGCAGTAATAGCAGCTTCAAAAAATTCTTGGTGGATAGCCTACTGGTGCAGCTGGTGCCTTCGTACCCTTCCCTTCTTTCGCTTAATTTTATGTTTGAATTAATAATTAATAATAACTTATTTCTTATTTATATTTTTAATTAATTTTGTTTTTACTTTAATTTTGGCAAATTAGTTCTTAAATATAATATATATATATACATACAAAATAAGAAGCCTAAAATTAAAAAAAAAAACATTATTACCAATAGAATAATGAAATTCTGCCAGGTATAATATTAACGATGGAATGGTCAGTCTGTAATAAGTTTTTACCAATGTAATATTCCATCAGTGTAACACTTTCCCAATGGAATTTTCAATTGTAATATAGTACCTATTTTATTGCTGATAACTTATTTTTTGACGAATATTTCATCGAAAATAAATATTTCTAATGGATTGTGTTTTATCGATGGAATAGTATTAGTGCTTAAGTGTTTCTGATGAATTATTACCAACGAAATTGTCCACTTTTCTGAAAGAATATTTAGTTGGAAAAAACCTTTTCTTGAAGTAAAGCGAATAATAGAGGAATTAATTTAAGTGTTTACCTAATTAAAAGGGATAAAAGGGAAATTTCATAAACCTTAAGACATAGATTGTGGCAAGGTTATGCTCACATAAAGTCATGCTTGTCATTCATGTATATACATCATAAAGATATCTTTGGCTATCTAAGAAGTGAAGTTGCACATACTCTTTAGCCCTAGTCTTTTTGTTTTTCTCTCTAACCACCGTAGGAGAATTATTCTCCAAGAAAACTTCAGATAAGAGAAAGAAAACCAAAAAAAAAAAAAAAAAATCTTGTTTCACTAAGAAACATCTTTATCTAGAACATGTTTATAAGCTTTTCAACAGCCTTATAATTTGAACTTCAATGAGTCATCTTGCTAGCACAGAAGTGTCTCTACGTTGTCAAGGTCTTTCGATTGGATTGTGCAAATTACTATTAAAGGCGTAACACTTAGGAGGTTTGATGATTTGAGATAATTTCTTGGTGATCATTTTTATCGAGCAAACCTTAAAGAGTTCACTTGCGATTACGATATATATCTCAAGGAAGCATGATTATTGATAATATTCTTGCAATGTTTATTGTCTTTAATCACATGTAAATATGATCCTTGATGATTTTGGCTATTGTTAGTTTTAATGTTGTGTTTCCACTACACACCTCATTATTTAAGTTCTTCTATTATGCTTTCTTTTTTTTTACTGAGCATGTACGCTGAACTCCTTTTACTAGGTACATTATGTCATCCCAACAAAGAACAATGTCTCAAGCATCCCAATTCCCACTCTAATATAAATCATAGATTTATAAATTCTATGACTTCTAAAGTATTGAAAAATTTTGAAAGTAACACTTGTATTAAAGCATTATCCGATCAAGTAGCTAAACTTTCAATATTTCTATTAAGTATCCCAATTATTAGTATGGTTAATAAAAATTGTTCACTTGACTATCCACTGATAAAAATTTAACACCTAATTGTCATGTGTCATACGTAAATATAATAGAAGGTAGAAATAAAAGAATTTAATTTATTCTTCTCTGTACTTTTTCTATTTTTATCCTCTTCCTTTTTTACTCTCTCATGATTTCCCTACCCCTTTTGAGGCCAAATATGTCTATTATCCTATTAGTCTCCTAATAAGATCAGACCCTACGCCAATATGGCCAACCGCCTAAATAGGTGAAAAACCATAAGGTGGATCATGGTCTATTCAAACCATTTTCGCTATCTTTTAAAGTTGACTAGCCATTTCGACTTTGAGTCCAATATCGGTGGCCAACCTTATTGGATAATAGCTTGATCGAACCGTAAAAGGTAGGGAGAGTGGGGAATTAGGAGAAACTGGGCGGAGAGAAAGGAAAAAAGAAAAAAAAAAAAAGAAAATTATTTTTAAATTATGACACATGACAACTAAGTCACTACCACACATACATATTTTACGTATTTTTCTTATTGACGTGGTGTTTTTAACACATGTTAAAATTTTATTAGATAAAGATGAAATCAACAATTTTAATGGTGTTATGAGTTGGCTAACATGATAAGTAGAATCAAAATTCAGATGCTTGATTAAATCCTATGAGAGCAATTATATTCCAAGTTAGTTCTATTTTTGGTAAACCAGTGTTAAGTTTAAGGTTAGTTTTGGTTTTGATTTTGTATTAGTTTCATATTGGTTAGTGATTTTTTTGGTATGTTTGAGGTTCTTAGATTGTAACATTTTCTATAATTGTATTGCAGGAGTTGTTCAAAGTGTGCCAGTAATTAAGCTTTAGGTTTGTTGTAGTATATAATGTTTTGTTTCTTGTATTTGTTTTAAATTTTATACTTTTCATTGCATCACGATCCTGGTATGATTTGTATGTTTGATTTGGCTTTCATTATTACTTTTCCTTGCTATCAATTTTGCCTTTTTTAGGTTGTTTTACTTTTGGTTTTCTGCACATAATGGCTAATTGATTGGTCTGTTTAAGGTTGTTTTATCACGATACTGGAATGGACAATATTAGTCTAATAAGAGAGAACAGAATTAGAAGGTTTGAAACGTTAAGGTCTAAATTTTTCCTAATGTAATTCTTTTTTTGAATGAAAAATAGTAAGGGGAATCCATTCGAAAACTCAAAAAATGTGATTTTTATGCGTTTTAAGGCCTTTTGAAACAGACCACGCCTAATTGGAGTCTTTTAGATAAAATGCACTCATTTCTTCTCGGGCCAATTTTCTGACATCTAGAGACTTAATTGGAAGGTAATAGAATAAAAAAATAAAAATAGAAAATGAAGACAATTGCCGAATCCATGTTAATACATCATTGTGTTTTGGCCATTCAAGGCACCATCAGAGTCATTCGAATCAGCATGGATTAGTTGCCCATCATTCTCGACATAGGTAAGTGGTTCAGAGAGCCAAAGGTATGTAAAATTTACATTTGTAGGTATAGATATCGATATATGACCCCTAGGTATCAATACAAGTCGTCCACATTATCAAAAATTTAAGCTTCTTAGGTTGTATCAATACAAAAGGACAATGTATCCATACAGATGTTTGTGTATTGATACATAGGCTTGTGGTATCAATATCAAGCTTGGCAGTAGCTAAAATTATGATTTTTGATCAAAATATATCAATACACAAGTGGAAGTATCGATATAGCTTATGCGGTATCGATACATCTAGGCAAATTAATGAGCCTTATAAGAATAAAACTTAATGGAAATAAGTCTCTAATGGTTCAAAACAAAAATAGAAGAAAATAATATTTGAAATCTGAAAGTTAGAAGGATGGAAGGAATAAACCTTGATTGATTGATAAGAATTCTCGCCACAATCAATGCAAGGGTTAGACGCCACTTTTAGGAATGAGAAACCTAAAAGATAAGTCTCACAAACTCACCACCAAGAAGACTTGGATAAGAGAAAAGAACTGAAAATAATGAGCTACTTTATTGATCAACTCTAAATGTCTCATAAACAAGCACAAGGTCCCCTATTTATAGTAGAAGATTTGGCCAAAGGCCTTTACAAGAAAGGAAACTGAATCCTAAATAATTAATTAAGGTATTGCTTGCTGACAAAGAAAGTAAAATAGTCAATGGAATTAATTTTCTTGCAAGTTGAGGAATTAAAACCTTCCTAAACAAAAACATAAAGCCTTAGGAATTAAGTAATGATTTGTACACTAAAAATTTCCTAATTTGGATGCTGCTGACTTTCTTGCTTAAGAAGACTTCTAAAATCTTTAAGGATCTTCTTTACTGAGCACATAATACACCAAGTTGACTTGTTTAGCCCTTGATCGTGTGATTGGGCTGCATACTCAAAACGTTTCCTCTTTTGGGCCTGCTAACTTAGGCCAACCATGATGTGGCACATTATCTTCCCCTTGTTCAAAAGGATTTGCCCTCAAATCCACATCATCTCCATTATCCAAGGTGTTTTCCAAATACTGTGTAAGATCCCAAACATTGAACGTAGTACTCACATTGTATATGGTAGGTCAAGTTTGTAAGTGTTATCATTTACCTTTTCAAGGACCCTAAAAGTACCATCAGCCCACGGCATCAACTTAGATTTCCTTTAATTAGGGAACCTCTCCTTGCGAAGATGAATCTACACAAGATCTCTTGATTTGAATAGAACTTGCTTTCTTTTTTTGTTTACCGATCTTTCAAAAGCTTTATTCTTCTTCTTAATCTGTTCTCTAACTTCCTTGTGCATATTCTTCACCAGTTGAGCCTTTTTAGCTCCATATATACAACTCCTTTCATTAATTGGTATTGGTGCTAAATCAAGAGGTATAGTTGGGTTAAAACCACAAACCACCTCAAAAGGAGAACGCTTAGTAGCACTGTGTATACTACGATTGTAAGCAAATCTACATATGCTATGCACTCATCCCAATTCTTTAGGTTCTTGTTCACCACCGTCTTAAGCAAAGCTGAAAGTGTTCTATTCACCACCTTGGTCTACCCATCAATTTGTGGATGACAAGCTGTGCTAAATAATAACTTGATTCAAAGCTTCTTGAACAAAGGCTTCCACATATAGCTTAGAAACTTAGCATCACGATCAGGAACAATGCTCTTAGGAATCTCATATAATCAAACTATTTCCTTAAAGAACAAATCAGCTACATGGTTGGCATCATCAGTTCTGTGGCATGGAATAAAGTGTGACATCTTCAAAAAGTGATCCATTACAACCATTACCGAATCTTTTCCCCATGATGTTTTAGGTCAACCTAAAACAAAATCCATGCTTACATGTTCCCAGGGATGTTCAAGTGCAGGCAAAGGCATGTATAACCCTTGTGCCATCTCCTTGCTCTTTGCCTTTTTGCACATGACACATTTTTCTACAATTCTATGAACATCTCGATTCATTGCTAGCCAATAGAAGTGTGCTTTTAATGCTTCTAATGTCTTCTTTTCACCAAAGTGTCCAGCAAGACCTCTACTATGAGCTTCATGCACCAAAAGCTCTCAAATTGAACAAAAAGGAATGCATAATTGACCAGACTTGAAGAGAAATCCTTCACGTAAAAAATAACCCTCTTGTGCTCATTTCGTGCACTCTTCATAGATCTTTGCAAAGTGCGGGTCTTTTTTGTACAATTCTATCATCATATCAAACCTTATTAATCTTGTGTTAAGCATTGAGATTAGTGCATACCTTCGCAAAAGTGCATCAGCTATGATGTTGACATTCCCTTTCTTATACTTGATTACATAAGGAAACATCTCCAAGAACTCCATCCACTTAGCATGTCTCTTATTCAGCTTGCTTTGCCTCTTCAAATGTTTCAGTGACTTATGATCCGTATGAATCATGAACTTCTTTTGCAATAAGTAATGTTGCCAATTTTCCAATGCCCGAATTAGTGCATAAACTCCTTATCATAGGTTGAGTAGTTAAAACGAGAACCACTTAATTTCTCACTAAAATACGTAATGGGATGCCCATCTTGCTTATGAACAACTTCAATCCCAACTCCTGATGCATTACAGTCTACTTCAAAGGTCTTAGAGAAAGCGGGTAATGCTAGTATGGGAGCCAAACTTAACTTCTCCTTAATCATGTCAAAACTTTGTTGTGCTGCGTCAGTCCACTTAAACTCAGTTTCCTTCTTTATTAATTCAATGAAAAGAGCTACAATGGAGTTGAAATTTTTCACAAAGCGTCTAATAAAAGGACGCCAAGCCATGAAAACTGCGGACTTTAGCAACATCAGTGGGAATTGGCCACTCCTTGATAGCTTTAACCTTGTTTTCATCAACCTCTACTCCATTTTGGGAAATGACATAGCCAAGAAAAACTAGACAATCTTTGCAAAAGTTGTTCTTAAGGTTGGCAAATAGCTTTTTTTTCTAAGTACTTCAAACACTTTTATAAGATGCTCTATATGTTCATCAAAGCTCCTGCTATAGACAAGTATGCCATCAAAATAAACAACAACAAAATGACCAATGAATTTCGGTAAAACATTATTCATTAGTTGCATGAATATGCTAGGAGCATTGGACAAGCCACAGGGCATGACTGTCCATTCATACAACCTAAACTTAGCCTTGAAGGTTGTTTTCCATTCATTACTTTTCTTCATTCGAATTTAATGGTATCCACTCTTGAGATCAGTCTTTGAAAAGATAGAAGAGCTATGCAACTCATCCAACATGTCATCAAGCCATGGATTGGGATAGTGATATTAGATCGTAATTTTGTTAATAGCTCAGCTGTCTATGCACAAGCGTATAGATCCATCATTCTTGGGCACCAAAAGAGCTAGAACTGCACATGGACTCATGGATTCTTTAACAAAGCCTTTCTCCATCAACTCCATTACTTGTCGTTAGAGCTCCTTAGCTTCTTTTAGGTTGCATCGATATGCCAATTTATTGGGAAAAGTCGAACCAGGTATGAGATCAATCTGATGCTCTATTCCACGAATTGGTGGTAACTCCTTTGAAAGTTCTTTTGGGAAAACATCCAAAAATTACTTCAATATCTTATCTAATTTTGGATGGATGATCCACCTTCCCCTGAAATATCCTTAACTATCAACAAGTAAACAATCTCATTGGATATTAGAACATGTTTTACCTCCCCATTGTTGGCAAATAAGCTTTCCTTTATTACTTTTGAGAGCACCAACTGGTTTTGCCTTACCTAGGAAAGACTAAGAGGTGTCAATAGCACACGTTTGCCATCCTTAGAAACAGAATAGGTGTTTGAATGCCCATGATGCAGAAAGTCTCGATCAAACTACCAAGGTCTTCTAAAAAGCACGTGGCTAGTATTCATTGTTACCACATCACACGTTACTTCATCCTTGTACCTTCCTATGGTAAATGGTACCTTCACTTATTCTGTAACCCTTAAGTCTCCCTCATTGTTTAGCCATTGCAAATGATAAGGACGTGGATGCTTAATAGTAGTGAGGTTTAATTTATTAACCAATGTAGTAGAGGTTACATTAGTGCAACTCCCTCCATTAATGATTAAACCACATACCTTGCCATTAATGTTGCAATGGGTGTGAAAGATATTCTCCCGTTGTTCCTTCTTTTTCTTTAATTGTATGGATAGATTGCGACGAATAACAAGTAATTCTCCTTCTTCAGGAGATGCAACTTGCTCTTCTTCCACTTCTTCTTCCGGATCTAATTCATCTTTAGTAACAATTTCTTTAACTAATTCACGAACAATCATTACCTTCTTGTTAGGACATTGAGAAGCTATGTGTCCAAGCTTGAGGCATTTAAAACACTTGATGTCACAGCTTTTTATTGACGGTTGGGAGTTTTCAACTTTCTTTTTCCCTTTTTCAACCACGATCACCTTAGTTTGATCCTTCTTTATTTTTAAGTTTCGTGATCATTTTGGACATATAAGATGAAGAAGAAGACGATGTGTAAGGTTTATTTACCCTAGACAAGCATCTCTTGTGCTACTTTTCATTCTTCACAACCAATATAATCACATCATCCAATGTAGCATATAGTTGTAACTCCACTGAATTTGCAATCTCCTTTTGTAACCCACTGATGAATCTTGCAATGGTTTGTTCTTGAGCCTTTTGCAAATTACACTGCATTATTAATGTCTCAAACTCTTTCACATGATTCTCAACAGAATAGGTTCCTTGTTGCAAAGTTTACAACTTGAGGAATAGTTCTTGCTTATAGTATTGAGGTACAAACCTCTTTTCCATAAGCCTCTTCATAAGTCTCCATGTCGAGACTAGATTTTCTCCTTCATGCCTTCTTTGCGCCTTCAGATTCTCCCACCACATATTAGCATAATTAGTAAACTCTAGCACTATGAGTTTTACCTTTTTAGCCTCGATGTAATCTTGACACTCGATTTTCTCAACACGTTGCACCCACTCCAAGTACTTTTTGGGAGAGCTTGTTCCATAAAAATGTGGAATCTTGATCTTGATCTTATTAGAGGTTCTCGGCTTCCAACATTGCCTTGGTGCTTCTTTAGGTTTATCTTTTATGCCTGGATCGTCATACTCATCACCCTCATCATGATCAACCCTTCATCATTGCGACTGATTGTTTTATGGTTGATTCACGGCCAATCTTTCCACCATATGCACAAGCTGATCCATACGTGTATAAATCTCTTTGTTATTACATTCAAGGGCTACAAGATGAGCTTATTCAAAACTCATTCCTTGGTGCAATCTAGGATTTAGTGGTGTATGGGTCTCACTACCTTTTGACATAGTGTTTATCACTCTAAAACCCCAAAAACCTTAGCTTTGATATCAATAATGATGAGCCTTATAAGAATAAAACTCAATGGAAATAAGTCTCTAATGGTTCAAAACGAAAATAGAAGAAAATAAAATCTGAAATCTGAAAGTTGGAAGGATGAAATGAATAAACCTTGATTGATTGACGAGAATTCTCGCCACAATCAATACAAGGGTTGGACGCCACTTTTAGGGATGAGAAACCTAAAAGATAAGTCTCACAAACTTGCCACCAAGAAGACTTGGATAAGAGAAAAGAATTAAAAATAATCAGCTACTTTATTGATCAATTCTGAATGTCTCCTAAACAAGCACAAGGTCCCTTATTTATAGTAAAGGATTTGGCCAAAGGCTTTTACAAGAAAGAAAACTGAATCCTAAATTAATTAAGGTATTGCTTGCTAACAAAGAAAGTATAATAGTCAATGAAATTAATTTCGTTACAAGCTAAGGAATTAAAACCTTCCTAAAAAAACATAAAGTCTTACGAATTAAGTAATGATCTGTACACTAAAAATTTTTTAATTTGGATGCTACTGACTTTCTTGCTCAAGAAAACTTCTAAAATCTTTAAGGATCTTCTTTATTGAGCACATAATACACCAAGTTGACTCGTTTAGCCTTTGATCGTGTGATTGGGCCTGTATACTCAAACTCATCCTCCTTTGGGCCTGCTAACTTAGGCCAACCATGATGTGGCGCATCACAAATTTGCTCTATAAATCAATATAGAGTTCTGTATATCGATATAGGGAGGCAAAATTTAAGTACCAATACAAAGTTCTTTGTATTGATACAAGCAGATATTTTTCCCTAGTTCGTGTTATATTTTAGCCCTTGTATCATTGATCTAAAAATCTGATTTGGCCATGTTTTTAGCACAAAAAAGCATCAAAATTCATACTAGGCCCTAACATGGACTTATGATTAGATCAAATAAATTTTTGAAACCCAAAATGGCTAGAAAATGAGACATTTTCATGGAAAACATGGTTTGTTTAGGGGCATACTTGGCTTTTCTTTATCGCATACTTCCCAAACCTATTTACTCCACCACCTTAGCTACTACAGCCAATCAAAATCAAGATAGTGGAGCATAGTACCCATCACTATTGCATGGTACGTGAGGAAAACCTAATAATGTCCCCATTTCTAGCTCTTAAACTTTGGTTAAGCATTTGATTATAAAAGAGCCAACTTTGGCTTAGCAAAAGAGGATTGGAGACAAACATAAAAGACACTAGCCAGCCATCTTTAAAGCTCTCCCCTTCCCCATCTTCATAGCTTCATATACTAACCCCAAGAAACACACCAAAAATACCATTTTGACTCTATTTTCTAGCTTTTCTTCTTGCTAACTCAAAGTAAGTGAGGGAAGACTAAGTAAACAACATTTTTACTTGAAAAAAAAAACCTTTTTTTCCTACAAAAAGCCTGGAACTTATGAAAAATAAAAAATACTAAAGCTTCTTAGTATATTTTCTCACTTTTGCTCTTTATTTTTGGTGTTCTTTCAATTATTGCCATCATTTTAATGAGCCATATCTATGTAACCATGACCTTAGTAGGACTCTCATGCATTATTGTGGCTTTCGTTGTTAGGACTTTGACATTTTTCCTTTAATACCTTGAATGTTTTGGATGATGAAAATGCCATATTTCATTATGACATCAAAATAGCCCATATTCATACATGTCTTGTCATGTTTCATTCACTTTTCACTACCAAAAATTGTCTTAATAGTGACAAAAAAATCTGTTACAACGAGTTATATTTCCACACAAATAACAGTTAGTGATAGAAATAGTGATGAAAATTTTTGTCACTGATGCCCCTCACTGATAATTCAGTCACAAATTTCACTTATTCTGTCACTAATTTAGTGATAGTTTTTTCCGTTACAAAAGTTTAATATTCCATCATAGATTTTCATTTCGAGGCAGCTGCTTGTTACCATATTCTATCATAAAACTTAAACACCATCACTATGTTTGTCACAAAATTTTGTTACAAATTTTAAATTCTGTCACAAAATTTTGTCATAGTTTTTTGCCTTCATATAAATTCCATCACTAATCTCGTCACAAATTTAAGAAATCCCTTACAATAAAATTCAATCATAAAGTTAAATTTTGTCACTATGTATTTTTCTTATTCCATCACATAATTTAAAAATCTATTACTATTCTATCACAATTTTTGTTCTCATCTTTTATTCATGAAACATGCATGTAACTATTAAAAAAAAATAAAGAAATGTAAATGTAATCTTCTAATGATATAAAATATCAATAGGATTTAAATAATAAAGAGAACTTATTATTACTTTGAATATCAAGTAAGTTTACACTAATAGTAGGTTTGAATAAATAGCACATTATATTTATAGACAATGCAAATTAGAAAATACTCAATGTCAAGAATCCTAAATTCCTAATCGGCATCCCCTGCACATATAAACAAAAAAATATATTACATAGTTTAATGATTATTTTCTTAATTTCCCCAAAAAAAGAATTTACAAAGTAATTAACAAAGACTATGTATTGTGAGCTACTTGATGCTAAAAGAATGCCATAACTAAATTTTACAAAGCAATAAAGGACTTCCTATATATTCCAACATCACCACAACAACCTAAATATTAAATAATAAAATAAAACATTTCCATGTCAAATAGGAAAGCTACTGCAATAAAATTAGATGGTAAGCTAGATACAAGGATATGACCCTTCAAATAAATAAAAAAGTTAAAAAAAAAATTGAACTTACCTATATTCAACAGTCAACCGAGTCCGAATAACATAGATCTTAATGTCCCCATCTTTTGTTTAATCCTTTTTGGTGACATTCATTCCATTGATTTTCATATAAAATCTCACCAGCCAAACAGAGATATGAAGGAAAAATATTCTGCCAACAACAACCTAAAATCTGAAAAAAAAAAAAAAACTAAATACTTATCTTAAAAATGTAAAACTAAAAAAAAAAAAATTATAATTCCAACAATTTTTTAATTACATGAAAGCCCCAAATCCACCAGGCCTAATCCAACTGCT
>JBBYHL010000741.1:0-12786 GCA_038381835.1 Adansonia madagascariensis | reverse complement strand
GCATTTTCCTTAAAGCTAGCAAAATATCTTAGGGAAAATTAAGTTTTCCAGATCTAGAATCTTGGTTAAACAAGCTCGAATCTTCTAATTTTGAAATGAAAATGGTCTTACAATTATTCCCTAAATGTTTATGTCTTTTTCTTGAGTTAAAACCTTGAGTGGCATGATCAACGGGCTGTTTCATCATCCCAAACTTATCCGGGGCTATGCAAATGAGCTTGTGATGCTCATGCCACTCTTTCCCTTTAGTCATGGACGTTTGAATGTTAATGACTCAAGTCTGGACCCGTAAACATAAAAAAATAAGAGATATCCCCCGCTTTGCTTTGTCCCCTGCTGGCAGCATAACTGTTGCAAATTGAAAAGTCATTTTAAACTTTTAAACGATTTTTCATGAATTTTTTGATATTTTTTTATCAAAGCATGTTGAATTATCTTTAAAATAATATCTTATTCACCCCCAGATCATTCCGAATGTGAAAGTTATTATTTTTCAAGTCTAAACTATCTGGAACCTCTAAAATCCAAACATGTATTCTGGTTGGGCTGTTCAAGTCCACTAAATGATTTTTCTAAAATTTTCAAACATTTTTCCTAAAAGGTTCATGAAATACCCTTTTTAGAAAGGTATTGTTTGCAATTTTTTGATACTAAATGAGTCCGGGGTGATTTTTCAAATTTTGACACACCTTATCCCTCATATGCTCTACCAGCAGCACTATCAATTTGAGCTTGAAAATTTATTCCCCTAGAAAGTGACTTTTTGGGGTAGTGGGAATATTCTTAGGATGACCCTCATCGAGTTACCTTTCTAACAGTGTCTTGTCCACCTTCTAAATCCTTCGAACCAATTTAGAATAAATTCGGGAAGCAAGATAGCACGATGCTGTCCCCTGTTTTCAATTTTGGTCAAAATTAAGTTGTTTTCCTGAATTTTGTCTCAAGACATTAGAATGTCTCTATGTCACCCTAATCAGACTTGAGAACATGGTTTGACCTGCCATAGGTTCTTATTAAGGCACAAACATATTTTACATCTTCACCATCCTTATTCACAATAATTTCTTTTGCCAAAAGTTATCGAAATGCTCTCACATTTCATAAATCACAAAGTTTTGTCAACCTATGTTTTCTAACTTGACTTCTTTAAAGAGTATCAAACATATCACTTTTGGGGATACCCTAACCCCAACCTTTCGAGGGGATACTCCAACCCTGCTTTTCAAAATTATTGAGATTTAAAAATCTTTCTTTGTCAATATAATTTCTCATCCACGGGGATACTCCAATCCTGACCTTTTGAGGGGATATCCTAACCCCACTTCTCAGAATTGTCAAGATTTAAAAATCTTTCTTTGTCAAAATTATTTGCCATTCACGGGGAGACTCCAACCCCATCTTTCTGAGGGGATACTCTAACCCTATCTTTCAATTACAATTAATCTTTTTTTTCTTTGATTTCCATGAATACGTCAAACAAACCTCGTTTAATCAAGAAACTTAGATGCATCTCGAAAATTGTCAATTTAGTTATTCCCAAATAATCGATGCCAATTGCGAGATAAATTCCAATAGTTCATTCCTTTTCTTTATCATTGCATTGATGATTTATGTCATGTTACTTCGCTTATTGTCTTACTAACATGATTTCTTTGTGATGATTATTCGCATTCATGTTTTCAAATTGTTTCAAATAAAATTAAAGGTAATGTTCTGTGTGGGTATCTCTCCAGTACCCAAAGTGGAACATTCCATTTTCAAAGTAAAATCCAGAGGTCATTTTATTGAAAATCTCTATATTCCCCATCTCTCCGGGGTGTATAAGATTAAATCTTTCTCATCAAAACCTAGATTTGTATTTTTATAAGATTCATGCATTAAAAGAAGGTTATATTGAAATAGTGACTAGTTAAGATCGAAAGAATCAAAATCGAGATAAGACATATCTAGTAAAGTACCGATTTCGAGCATCATGAAGAGGTTCGTACCTCATCGTGCGTAACTAACTCGAGAACCAAACGGTAAATCTTTGCATTATGTAGACCACGGGATCGATGTTTTGAGTTTCAAAACTTGAACATAGGTTTCAATAGGCATCTGATCATGCCTAGCCCAAAATGATTGGTGGTGACTCCAAGCATTGACCATTTCGTGATGGTCATCCGAGACCAATAAGATAAGCAATTGTCTTATGGTCCCTTTCATTGTACCATAAGTCAAGAATCCATACATTCTCGTTCTAATCACATCGCCAAAGAAAAGTCTCAGTCAAGAAGACATTTCCAAGTCAAGAAATTATTTTAAGTCGTACGTACTCATAGATCCACGAGGATCCACTCCGGGGTACGTAGCGACAGGGATAAACATAGATTCATGTATTAATCTCTTTTATTTTCATGATTGGGCACCATAAACACATTCTCATCATTGGAATAAATTGTATTAATGCTTTGGTTTCATAAGAAAAACTTTACTTCCTACCATTTTATATAATCAAAGTTCGCCTGTCAATTGGTATAAACATAGATTCATGTAATAATCTCCTTTTTTCTTAGGATTGGGCATCATAAACTCATTCTTCTCATCGGTATAAAAGTATTAATGCTTTGGTTTGATAAGAAAAACTTAATTTCCCCCCATTTTTTAGAATCAAAGTTTATCTGTCAATTGGATAAACACAGATTCACATAATAATCTCCTTTCTTTCAACGATTGGGCACCATAAACACATTCTCCTTGTTGGGATAAATGGCATTGATGCTTTGGTTTCGTAAGAAAATCTTCCCTCTCTGTCATTTTTAGAATTAAAGTTCATTTGTAAATTTGGATAAACATGGATTCACATAATAATCTTCTTTCTTTACATGATTGGCCACCATAAACTCATTCTCTTTATTGGGATAAATGGATTGATACTTTGGTTTCATAAGAAATACTTCGATTCCCATGATTTTTTAGAATCAAATTTTGTCTCTCAGTTGGGATAAACACAAATTCACGTAATAATCTTATTTATTTTCATGATTGGGCACTATAAATACATTTTCCTCATTAGGGCAAATTGTATTGTTGCTTTGGTTTCATAAGAAAAACTTTACTTCCTACCATTTTATATAATCAAAGTTCGCTTGTCAATTGGGATAAACATAGATTCATGTACTAATCGCCTTTCTTCTTAGGATTGGGCACTATAAACTTATTCTTCTTATCGGTATAAAAGAATTGATGCTTTGGTTTGATAAGAAAAACTTAAATTCCTCCCATTTTTTAGAATCAAAGTTCATCTGTCAATTAGATAAACATGGATTCACATAATAATCTCTTTTCTTTTCATGATTGGACACCATAAACAAATTCTCCTTGTTGGGATAAATGACATTGATGCTTTCATTTCATAAGAAAGTCTTCTCTTTTAGCCATTTTTAGAATTAAAGTTCGTCTGTCAATTTGGATAAACATAGATTCACATAACAATTTCCTTTCTTTTCATGATTAGGCACCATAAACATATTCTCCTCATTAGGATAGATGAATTGATGCTTTGGTTTCATAAGAAAAAATTTAGTTCCCACCATTTTTTAGAATCAAATTTCATCTGTCAATTGAGATACACATGGATTTATGTAATAATCTCCTTTTTTTTCATGATTGGGCACCATAAACATATTTTTCTCATTGCGATAAATGATACTGATGCTTTGGTTTCATAAGAAAAACTTCACTTCCTACCATTTTATAAAATCAAAGTTCAACCATCAATTAGGATAAATGCAGATTCCCGTAATAATCTCCTTTTCTTTCATGATTGGGTACTATAAACTCATTCTCCTCATTGGTGTAAAAGAATTAATGCTTTGGTTTGGTAAGAAAAACTTCACTTCCCTCCATTTTTAGAATTAAAGTTCATCTATCAGTTGGAATAAACACTGATTCACATAATAATCTCCTTTTTTTCATGATTGGCCACCATAAACACATTCTACTTGTTGGGATAAATGACATTGAAGCTTTGGTTTTATAAGAAAAACTTCTCTTTTAGCCATTTTTAGAACTAAAGTTCGTTTGTTAGTTTGGATAAACATGGATTCACCTAACCATCTCTTTTGTTTTCATGATTTGGCACTATAAACACATTCTCCTCATTGGGATAAATTATATTAATGCTTTGGTTCATAAGAAAAACTACACTTCCTCTCATTTGATGCAATCAAAGTTCACCTATCAGTTGGGATAAACATAGATTCACGTAATAATCTCCTTTTCTTTCATGATTATGCACCATAAACTTATTCTTCTCATCGGTATAAAAGAATTGATGCTTTGGTTTGATAAGGAAAACTTCACTTCTCTCCTTTTTTAGAATCAAAGTTCGTCTATCAATTGGGATAAACAAAGATTCACATAATAATCTTCTTTTTTCTTATGATTAGGCACCATAAACTCATTCTCCTTATTAGGATAAATGAATTGCTGCTTTGGGTTTCATAAGAAAAAGCTTCTCTTTCTACCATTTTTAAAATTAAAGTTTGTCTATCAAATCAGATAAAAACGGATTCACATAGTAATCTCCTTTCTTTTCATGATTAGGCACTATAAACTCATTTTCCTTATTGGGGTAAATGAATTGCTGCTTTAGGTTTCATAAGAAAAAGCTTCGCTTTCTATTATTTTTAGAATTAAAGTTCGTCTATCAATTTAGATAAACACGGATTCACATAATAATTTGTTTTCTTTTCATGATTGGGCACAATAAACTCATTCTCCTCATTGGAATAAATGAATTAATGCTTTGGTTTAATAAGAAAAAGTTCACTTCCCACCATTTTTTGGAATCAAATTTCCTCCGTCAATAGGATAAACATGGATTCACGTAATAAACTCCTTTCTTTTCATGATTGAGCACCATAAACACTTACTCCTCATTGGGATAAATGATATTGATGCTTCAGCTTCGTAAGGAAAACTTTACTTCCTACAATTTTATACAGTCAAAGTTCATCTGTCAATTGGGATAAAGACAGATTCACATAATAATCTCCTTTTCATACATGATTGGCCACCATAAACTCATTCTCCTTATTAGGATAAATGAATTGATGCTTGGTTTCATAAGAAAAACTTTGATTCCCATGATTTTTTAGAATCTAATTTCGTCTCTCGGTTGGGATAAACACGGATTCACATAATAATCTCCTTTCTTTTCATGATTGGGTACCATAAGCACATTCTTCTCATTGGTATAAATGATATTGAAGCTTTGGTTTCATAAAAAAAATTACATCCTACCACTTTATACAATCAAAGTTCGCCTGTCAATTAGGATAAACATAGATTCATGTAGTAATCTCCCTTCTTTTCAGGATTGGGCACTATAAACTCATTCGTCTCATCGATGTAAAAGAATTGATGCTCTGGTTTCATAAGAAAAATTTCACTTCCCCGCATTTTTAAGAAACAAAGTTCGCCTATCAATTGGATAAACATGGATTCACATAATAATCTCCTTTCTTTTCATGATTGGGCACCATAAACACATTCTCCTTGTTAGGATAAATGACATTGATGCTTTGGTTTCATAAGAAAAGCTTTTCTTTCTGCCATTTTTAGAATTAAAGTTCATTGTCAGTTCAGATAAACACTGATTCACATAATAGTCTCCTTTTTTTTCATGATTGGGCACCATAAACATATTCTCCTCATTGAGATAGATGAATTGAGGCTTTGGTTTCATAAGAAAAACTTTAGTTCCCACCATTTTTTAGAATCAAGTTTCGTCTGTCTATTAGGATAAACATGGATTCACATAATAATCTCTTTTCTTTTCATGATTGGGCACCATAAACACATTCTCTTCATTGAGATAAATGATATTGAAGCTTTGGTTTCATAAGAAAACTTCACTTCCTACCATTTTATACAATCAAAGTTTGCCTATCAATTGGGATAAACACAGATTCACGTAATATCTCCTTTCTTTATATGATTGGCCACCATAAACTCACTCTCCTTATTGGGATAAAAGAATTGATGCTTTGGTTTCATAAGAAAAACTTCACTTCCCACCATTCTTTGGAATCAAAGTTCATCTGTCAATTGAGATAAACATAGATTCATGTAATAATCTCTTTTCTTTTCATAATTAGGCACCATAAACACATTCTCCTTATTGGGATAAATGAATTGCTGTTTTAGGTTTCCTTAGAAAAGACTTCTCTTACTGCCATTTTTAGAATTAAAGTTCGTCTGTCAATTGGGATAAACGTGGATTCATATAATAATCTTCTTTCTTTCATGATTGGTCACCATAAACATATTTTCCTTATTAGGGTAAATAAATCGATTCTTTGGTTTCATAAGAAAAGCGTATCTTTATTCCATTTTTAGAATTAAAGTTCATCTGTCAATTCAGATAAATATGAATTCTCATAATAATCTCCTTTCTTGTCATGATTGGGCACCATAAACATATTCTCCCCATTGGGATAAATGAATTAATGCTTTGGCTTCATAAGAAAAACTTCACTTCCCACCATTCTTTAGAATCAAAGTTCATCTGTCAATTGGGATAAACATGGATACATGTAATAATCTCCTTTCTTTTCATGAATGGGCACCATAAACATATTCTCCTTATTAGGGTTAAATGAATCGATTCTTTGGTTTCATAAGAAAAATATCTCTTTCTTTCATTTTTAGAATTAAGGTTCATCTATCAATTCAGATAAACACGAATTCACATAATAATCCTTTTTTTTTATGGTTGGGCACCATAAACACATTCTCCTTGTTGGGATAAATGACATTGAAGCTTTGGTTTCATAAGAAAAACTTCTTATTCTACCATTTTTAGAATTAAAGTTTATCTGTCAATTCGGATAAACACGGATTCATATAATAATCTCATTTCTTTTCATGATTGGGCACCATAAACATATTATCCTTATTGGGATTAATGATTTGATGCTTTGGTTTCATAAGAAAAACTTCACTTGCCACCATTTTTTAGAACCAAAGTTTATCCGTCAATTGGGATAAACACGGATTCATATAATAATCTCTTTTTTTTCATAATTGGGCACCATAAACACATTCTCCTTATTGGGATAAATGAATTGCTGCTTTGGGTTTCATACAAAAAGGCTTTTCTTTCTACCACTTTTAGAACTAAAGTTCATTTGTCAATTCAGATAAACATAGATTCACATAATAATCCCCTTTATTTTCACCATTGGGCACTATAAACATATTCTCCTTATTAGGGTAAATGAATCCATTCCTTGGTTTCGTAAGAAAAACGTCTTTTTCTTCCATTTTTAGAATTAAAGTTCATCTACCAATTTGGATAAACACAGATTCACATAATAATCTCCTTTCTTTTCATGATTGGGCACCATAAACATATTCTCCTTATTGGGATAAATGAATTGATGCTTTAGTTTCATAAGAAAAACTTTAGTTCCCACCATTCTGCAGAATCAAAGTTCATCTGTCCAATGGGATAAACACAGATTCATGTTATAATCTCCTTTCTTTTCATGATTAGGCACCATAAACATATTATTCTTATTAAGGTAAATCAATTGATTCATTGGTTTTATAAAAAAAGCGTCTCTTTCTACCATTTTTAGAATTAAAGTTCATCTGTCAATTTGGATAAATACGAATTCACATAATAATCTCTTTTTTTTTCATGATTGGGAACCATAAACATATTTTTCTCATTGGGATAAATGCATTGATGCTTTGGTTTCATAAGAAAAACTTCACTTCCCACCATTCTTTGAATCAAAGTTCATCTGTCAATTGGGATAAACATGGATTCATGTAATAATCTCATTTCTTTTCATAATTGGGCACCACAAACACATTCTTCTTATTGGGATAATGAATTGTTCTTTGGGTTTCATAGGAAAAGGCTTCTCTTTTTGCCATTTTTAGAATTAAAGTTTGTCTGTCAATTCAGGTAAGGACAGATTCACAAAATAATCTCTTTTCTTTTCATGATTGGGCACCATAAACATATTCTCCTTATTGGGGTAAATGAATTGATCCTTTGGTTTCGTAAGAAAAATGTCTCCTTCTTCCATTAAAGTTTATCTGTCAATTAGGATAAACATGGATTCACATAAAAATCTCTTTTCTTTTCATGATTGGGCACCATAAACATATTTTCTTGTTGGGATAAATGATATTGATGCTTTGGTTTCGTAAGAAAAACTTTACTTCCTACCATTTTATATAACAAAGTTCGCTGTCAATTAGGATAAACACAGATTCACGTAATAATCTCCTCTTCCTTCATGATTGGGTGCCATAAACTCATTCTTCTCATCGGTGTAAAAGAATTGATACTTTGGTTTGATAAGAAAAACTACACTTCCCCCTATTTTTTAGAATCAAAGTTCGTCTATTAGTTGGAATAAACATAGATTCACATAATAACTCCTTTCTTTTCATGATTAGGCACCATAAACACATTTTCCTCATTGGGATATATGATATTGATGCTTTGGTCTCATAAGAAAAACTTCACTTCCTACCATTTTACATGAACAAAGTTCGCCTGTCAATTAGGATAAATACGGATTCACGTAATAATCTCTTTTTTTTACATGATTGGCCACCATAAACTCATTCTCCTTATTGGGATAAAAGAATTGATGCTTTGGTTTCATAAGAAAAACTTCAGTTCCCACCATTCTTTAGAATCAAAGTTCGTCTGTCAGTGGGGATAAACACAGATTCATGTAATAATCTCCTTTATCTTCATAATTGGGCACCATAAACACATTGTCCTTATTGGGATAAATGAATTGCTGCTTTGGCTTTCATAAGAAAAGGTGATGCGGAACCCTAAGGCTAAAGAACCTGAAACCCCTTAAACACACACTTTGACAAGAACATAAACAAGAAGAAATTCCCAACCCTAATGAAACCCTAATTAATTATATGAATGAAAATGCATATGATAAGGTTGATTTGAAAAAGAGAATAGAATTCGCCACAAGTAATTATCTTGATAAGAATTATATTCTTAATATAATAGAAAAAGACAAGCAATCCTCCCTAAGATGAGTAAAACTTAATATTTTTCATTTAACAAAATCTGTCATACAATGTTTTTTATGAGGTATTTATACCCCTTGAAAAGAGAAAAGAACAAAAAACCCTAGAGATATAAAATGCCTTTAAACATGGGCCTCCTACCAAAATAACTAAAGCCCAAACCTAATATCTCTAAAATACAGCACATTAAGCCTAAATGTTTAAATTAAAGGAGCTAAAAGCTAATAAAAGCCCATCTCACCAAAACAAGCCCATAATGAACTAAAAACAAGCCCACGTGCAAATTACAAGTAGTGGGCTACCCAAAGCTATTCTTCTAACTTAAAATAATTAATTAAACAAGAATTAGAATTTTCTTGCAAATTCAGCCCCATTTGATTAGATATGCTATAATTGGTCCTCATTGTTTCTTGAGATTCCATGCCATCTACAATTCTGCCCATGTAGGATTGAAGTGCTTCTTTGAACTTCTTAACTCTTGATCTTGTTCCCGGTCCATTTGGCATTGCTAGCTCATCTTTGGTTCCATTCCTCTTGCAATGTACCATGGTTGTGCTCACATTATCCCCCCTTCCAAAGGATTCATCCTCGAATCTAAATCAAAGTCAAAAGAAGATAAGTCATAAACATTAAAAGTAGCACTAATATTATATTCATCTGGCAAGTCGATCCTGTATGCATTGTCATTGATGCGTGCCAACACTTGGAATGGTCCATCACCCCTTGCATCAAGTTTTGACTTTTTTTGTTGTGGAAACCTCTCTTTTCGCATATGCACCCAAACCCAATCACCTGGTTCAAAGATAACTTGCTTTCTACCTTTATTTGCCTTTTGTGCATACAGGCGATTCTTTTTCTCAATTTGTTCTCGTGCTTTCTCATGTATTATTTTAACGAAGTCAGCCTTCTTCTTGCCATCTAAACTAGCAATCTCATTCACTGGTAAAGGTATCAGGTCTCACACAGTTAATGGATTAAAACCATACACAATTTCAAATGAAGAGTAACCTGTAGAAGAATGCATAGAACGATTATATGCAAACTTAATGAATGGCAAACAATCTTCCCAAGTTTTCAAGTTCTTTCCAACAATTGCATGCAACATGGTTCCTAAAGTCCTATTAACTACCTCAGTTTGCCCATCAGTTTGTGGGTGACATGTAGTAGAGAATAAAAGTTTAGTACCCAACTTTCCCTACAAAACTCTCCAAAAGTGACTTAGGAACTTAACATCCCTATCTGAAACAATGGTTCTTGGCACACCCTGAAACCGAACCACTTCCCTAAAAAAAAGTTCAGCAATGTTCGTTGCATCATTTATTTTATGGAAAGCAATGAAATGAGCCATTTTACTAAATCCGTCCACAATAACAAATCCACAACAACAAATTTTGTAAACCCAACACAAAATCCATAGATATATTAGTCCAAGGTTCACTAGGTATAGGTAAAGGTGTATACAGACCATGAGGCATAGACCTAGACTTGGCTTGTTTACATGCAATACACTTGGCACAAACCCTTTCCATATCTCTTCTTATATTCAGCAAATAAAAATGTTCACTAAGCATATCTAAGGTCTTTTGCACACCAAAATACCCCATTAACCCTCCACTATATGATTCTCTAACAAGCAACTCCCTAATAGAACATACAGGAATGCAAAGTTGTTTGCCCTTAAAAAGATATCCTTCATGTCTGTAGAACTTATCAAATACAGCATGTTCATAAGCTTGATATACATTAGCCAAATCAGCATCATTAACATGCAATTCTTTCAAATGCTCAAATCCAAGTAACTTAGAATTAAGCATAGAAATCAAAGCATATCTTCTTGATAGTGGATCAGCCATAGCATTTTCTTTACCTTGCTTGTATTTTATCACATACGAAAATGTTTAAAGATACTCTACCCAACTTGCATGCCTTTCGCTCAATTTCCCTTGTCCTTTTAAGTACTTGAGAGATTGATGATCACTATGTATCATAAACTCTTTAGGTAGCAAGTAATGTTCCCACACTTCAAGAGTTCTCACCAAGGCATAAAGCTCTCTATCATAAGTAGAGTAGTTCAAAACTAATTTGCTCAATTTTTCACTGAAATATACTATGGGATGATTCTCCTGCATCAAAATAGCCCCTATACCAATCCCAAAAGCATCACATTCAATTTCAAAAGTCTTGGAAAAATCAGGCAAATGCAAAATAGGGTAGTATATAACTTTTCCTTTGAGGTATTAAATGCATTTTCTTGTTCTTTCTCCCATCTAAAACCAATATTCTTCTTAGTGATTTCATTCAATGGGGCAATGAAAGTAGAGTCTCTAACAAATCGCCTATAAAAACTTACTAATCCATGGAAACTCCTAACCTCAGTAGCTGACTTAGATGTTGGCCATTCTTGAATAGCTTTCACCTTTTCAGAGTCAACCTCAACTCCCTTAGAACTCACCATAAAACCTAAGAAGACAACTTTATCCACGTAAAATGAACACTTCTTAAAGTTTACATTGATAGAGATCAACTTACACAAACACCTACTTCTAACCATTCTTATGATCTTTTGCAAGGAATTGGAGGTCCAATAACTAGGGCAAAAACTAAACCATGGAGCAAGCTTGGCAAGGACTAATCATGGAAATGCAAGCAAAGGAGGCTATTCAAAATGAATCAGATACATTGCCAAGATTGATCACTTTTCTACATTGTGTTAAGGCTAAAAAGAAAAGATAAATAAAGCTTGGAGCCCAATTCACATGTCCAAGATGAATTGAGCCCAATTTGCATGTATTCATGGGCCTATAGATTAGGATTTTAGATTTTTTTATTTTTAGGCCCAATTCAGCAGATTTAGAAGAGAAAAAAATACTTGAGAGTTTTTTCACTTTGTGAGAACTTCTTCTTTATTCTTTAAACAAGAACTCAATTTGATCTTATCAAGGTAACCTGTGGCAATCAAAATTTTTATAACTTTGGTTCTAATCAGTAGGTTTGATTGGGGTCAAGTTCTCTTTGCTTGACTTTGAAGATGATCTTAGGGTTCTAATTCCATCCAATCAAGTCTTAGTTTGTGTTTTCATCCTAAGGTTCGCATTATTTGGCATCAGAGCTTTGGTTCTTAAAAGTCAGGTGTAATCTATCTTTTAATCTCGTAATTTCATTATTTTTTTCTATTATAGTTCATGCTTACACCATCCAAAAAAAGAGAAAGCAAAAAAAAAAGAGTATGTGTTCTAGTGTTATATCCCTTTTTCCATTTAAAAAAAAAGATTGTTATTAGATCTTTATATTCATATCATACAAAGAACTCTTTGTTCCTCTTCATTGATTTCTCTTCCCTTAATATTTTTTATTACTCAAAGTTATAATAACTTTATTGTTGCTTGATGTTTTGGTTAGATCATTTGTAAAGTTCTTTTTGAAGGGCTCGTAAGGAGAAGTTAAATGGTAAAAGGCAAGAGACATGAGAATATCATAGAGAAAACCCAAAATTGAGTAAAACATGAGCGGTTAAGTAACTAATCACGAGTGTAAACATGTAACGGAGTGTGTGAGGAAAACCAATCTATTTTATTCCTAAAAAATTTTGCAGGTTTAAAACATGAGTAGTGGAGGAAATAATGCTAAAATCGATATCAAGTTGTTGTGAAGGCTGTCCAAGACCAATTCAAGCTTTTAAACATGAGGTTAGATAATTTAGAGTCCCTATCCAATCCTAGA
>JBBYHL010000670.1:0-12789 GCA_038381835.1 Adansonia madagascariensis | reverse complement strand
AATTGCTTACTTTGCTTCGTCTATTCTTTCACACTTAAATTATTATTTTACTTTTAAAAATTTAGTTTTTATAAGGATAATAACGTAATAGTATAATTATGTCATTATATTTAGACATGATTTAATATCTTTTCTTTAGCAATATATGATTTATTATTTGTATTAGAAATAAGTAAAAAATATTTGAATGAGGCAAGTTTAACAAGAAAGTAATGAATGTATTCGACATTCATGAAAATAGTAATAGTATTAAAAATTTAATATCTATAACGGAACAAAGTAGAAGATGGAGCAAAACAGTCCAACAACAAAGCGAAAACGGATTTTACAATGCATGCCCTGCCCTGCTTCATTACCATCTTTAAAAATTAGTTACCTCCCAGGCAAATCAGCTGTGCTTCCCTGCAGTTTGCGTCTATTGGCGACCATGTTCATTTTATCTTGCAAGGTTATTTCGGAGAATAGTATTAACCCTAGCTAGTAAATACTATAATTTTTCATGTAGTTTTAAAGAGATACCCTCAGTCTAAAATGTGTTTGGGGCTTCTTTATTCCCCCAAAAGGTTTTTTTTTAAAAAAAATTTATTTTCATAACATTTTCAGATAAAAAAATGTTTGGTAATTTTTATATTGTACAAATGAATTAAAAAGTTATACACATATTTTTTTTAATATTTTTTTATTATATTACATTAACATGTCTCATTTTATTAAATTCATTGGCAAAACTTTTTAAATTATTTTGCAAAAATTATTTAGGTTGATCGGCTCATTCTAAAATGTTTTGAAGCCCAGTTTTGGTATTTGGATATTGGACCTGCGAGTTCCAATTTGCAAACCATGCAGACTACAATTCTTATCAATGGGCCATGTAAACAAGGAAATATGCCTTGTTTTATCAGCAATAACTAATCAAGAGGGCATTAAGTAACAGTTGTTTGGACGGCTACGTGAGAAGAAATTTGCTTATAACTGCCAACGTATGGGAAGAAAGGAAGCAAATAGATTGAGCAGATTGATGGAGTTGGTTGGCAAAACGAAAGAAAAACAAGAGTGACTGAGATTGAATGAACGACTGTTTCCAATGCTTCATCACTTCAGTCATCAATAACCGAGTGGATCTGAGAATTTGGGTTTAGTTTAGGAATAATTATCTCATATAATGATAGTAAAAAGAAAAAAAATTTAACAAGTAAAATTCATGAGATGATATGCGTTTTATTTATTTATTATTTATTTTTTTAAACATACTTCACTGGACATATGTCATCCCACGAATTTTGCTTGTGAATTTTTTTCTTTGCACAACTGATATATAAGATATTTATCTTTAATTTAATTGATTAATGTAACTATTTTGAAAAAGTGACTTCAGGTGTTCTACCACCCTCTTCTATCCTTAGATTTCATTTAACTATTTAGGGTTTAGGGTTTAAATCATGCAAGTATTTAATCTAGGTTTGAATCTTAATAATCAGCGTCTACAACCCTTCTTCTATCCTTGAATTTCAAAGTGTTATAATTTTAAATGGTATCTAATTATCATAATTGGCACTTCGGATATTTGGGTGGATACAAATATAATTTTTATTTTTTAATAAAAAGTCTTAATTTGGAATAATAAATAATTGCAAATGCTATGATTTAAATTCAAAACCTATATTACCTAACTTCTTATAAATAACTATATAAATTAACTGAACTAAATTTCGAATTCAGTTATAATTAATATTATTAATCTTAATTTTCATATTAAAAGAAATTTATTTATATTAAATTCGTACAAACTTTGTTTTTATGAATAAATAATACTAATTCAAATTGAAAATTTTATTTAATTAATGATATTAGTTGATCATAGCTTCCAAGAAACATTAATGGGGCCCTTAATTATTAGTTGTCTAAAAGACAAATACTATATTCAGAGACTATCCTTGATAAGAAACAAATTATGAAAAAATAAAAACTTACTTAAAAAGTCCTAAATTCACAGAATAAATATCGTGGAACTTTAGAAACGAATGTCGACATTTTAGTTTATTATGGCAGAAGATGTCGAAATCTTGTCTTTGTTCAAAGTCAAGCATGATTTCTAGTACTTACCAAACAAAGCAGTGGGCCTATATTGATTGCAATGGCGAAGCGGACAGAACTACAACACTTCAACTCAGAAATCGATCTCAAGATCCTAATCAATTCTTATATATGTTGCTTAATACATACCGGAATTGGTTTTATAAAACATGGTAACGGGTTCTTATGAGACCAAATTTAATGTGAGATTCACTTATATTCATAGTTATAAACATCGTTGGATTTTGTACTCAAAAAATGAGTAATTTAATATAGAATATTAACATGTTTAAAATCAATTTGATGAATGAGAAATTAACTTCAAAGGACCTTTGGATGACAATATGACGAACCTGAAAATTCTCATATATTTGATATTTTGCAAGCTATTCTTTTGATGTGAGCCATAAGCTCATGGACTCAAGTTTGGTTAATCGAAAAATATTTTGTTGTTTAACCCATGTTTGATTAGTAATTTTTCATCCTCAATATTTCAGTACATGAACTGGTATATTAATTATGTTGTGATAAAAATAAATATTATTATGAACATTCATGAACTTCGAATATTCAAGAACCACGAACATACATGAATGTTATTAAGTATATTCATGAATAATATACATTCATGATTCTAAAAATTCATTATAATCAATAGATATCCATGTATTATTCAGATTTATATATTTTTGATAATTAATGTTTGGGCCTCTTAAGTCATATAAATTGATGCCTTGAGTGGATGAAAAATTCATTCAGTAATCAAATTTATTCATAAATTTCCAAGGTCATTTCTTTCCTTAGTTGTTTTGGTGTTCTAATGTTTCTGTTCTATTTATTCTTTCTACTCTAGAGCTTAAGAATTGCTCTATGTAGAGAGAAAGTTGCATAAAATTCTATAGTTCGTGGATCTTGAAAGTAGTGCAACTTGTCAAGGTGGTATTATCGGCAATTGCATTGTATCATGTGCACCACGTGACAAGTAGTTTCATCTTAAGGACAAAAGGTTCAACTATCGACAATTTGCAAGAACAATAAGTTCTTTATTCTTTGTATTGTTTTCTACAATAAATTTTTCTAACAAAGTTTTACAAATATACAAAATATTTCCAACAATCAGTAGCTCCGACAAAATTAATTTATCAAACCAACCCCAACCCAAAAAATAACAAATTGCAAGTAAAAAACTATTTTCGTATCATGTGTAGTGACTATGAGTTTCTTTTTCAATGACATCGGTGAAATAGGGTTTTGTTAGCAAACATTTTGGAAATTGTTTCCCAAGTTTCTTATGAGATTTTTGCAATGGCAATTAGGGGAAAATGATTTCAAAGACTGAGGCCACAACAACATAGTGTATAAATTTATCTTGTTTGTGGTACAAAGCATATTTAGGGTTCATTGTTTAGAGATTATTTTGAGTTGAGTCAATTTAGTCATAGCGTTTGGAGATCGATTCCTTTTAATTAAATAATCATTGAGATCATATCCTATAAGAAGAGAGCAAAGCTGGATTTACTACGAAGCAAGATTCACGAATAGGTTTGAGAAGCGATGTGCAGTAGCGGCATTAATAAAGATAGGTTGAGTTGCATTGCTAATAGGTAAGGTTCTTATTGCTGCTATTGTTAAGTAAAAAAAAAAAAAAGATATCAAGAAGTTGTTAGGCTTTTGTATGCTCCGATACCATAAAAATTTTATACAATATTATTGAAAATGTCTTACGCTTCATGAGATTGATCTTGCTGACTAGGCTGAATATCCTTAAGAGCTTCATTGAAAGCCATAGCCATTATATTCAATTAGGATTGTAAATGAACAAAATGCTAAACAGATGGTTTATGAACATTTAGATTTCTATTCATTTATTTTTTTTATTAAGCTATTGATGTAGTTTTTTTATTGAGATAAGCAAATAATTATGGATAAAATTTTAAGACTCATGTCATAACATGCCAAATGTGATTTCAGCCATTAGATAAAAAAAGTGAGAGCAGCGATTAATCTTTTTTAAGGTGTGATTAGATTACCTATATGAGTCTATTCCTTTTAATGTTATCCTAAGCTTGATTAAGTCACCCTAAGAGGAAAAGATTATGGTTTATATTCAGAACTTGATTCAGGAGTTTGATTACGTCTGGCGAAGGAGCGGCACCCCCATAATGCCTGCCATAAGGTTAGTACCTAGTTAACCTAATGTTGTACTAATGGTCCTATAGTTTAAAATGTCTTAATTTATTAATCTAATATTTAAATATTGAAAATATTTTCCAAGTAATTCTCATCGAGGAAAATTTTCTCACCTCAAAAGTATTCAAGGAAATCCATTTACTTCCTTAGCACGACTCTATCATCAAATTCATTTTAATATATTATGCAAAAATGAGTAGTGTTTGGATTCTGTCTTAGGATAACCTTAAAGTGAATGGATTCATATAGGTGACCTAACTGCACCTTAAAAAAGATTAGTGGTGACTCCTATTTACTTTGTCTAGCAGTTGAATTTGCATTTGGCATGTTATAATAACTTGATGACTCTATTAGCCACGTTAGAGTCAAGCTATAGTCAGCTTTGTAAAGTCTTAGGTCCTAATAATGGTTTTGAAATGGTCTTTTATGGTTTTTGTTCATGTTATATTTGACAAATTGTTCTTTTTTAACTAACGTTTGTTATTTTCCTTTTACACATGAAAAATTCAAGATTTGAATTTATTCCTTTGCAAACACTACACAAGTTATATCATAAAGCCCTATACCAAGGCTTGTCCTTTTAAGGAAAGGTAAAATAACTATGCTTTTGTGAAGTGTTAACCTTTGCATAGGCTAGTGAAACACTTTTAGGATCAAAAGAATCATAGTTTTCATGAAGCAATAACCTCTGTAATGGCTACCTTTCTGATTGAAGCCTATAATGGGGAAAGATTATGATGCTTTACTCATCCTTTATTAGTGATGTTAAGGAGCAATTTGGGGACATTTTAAATTCATTAAATATCTTAACCCACATATAAACAACACTTAAAAGGCCAACCGTAGGATAAAGCCACGCCAACCCTTATATGGAAATGACCCAAGTTAGGACACATGAAGGAACACTTTTTACCTTTTTCAAGATGTATACTTTTATTATTATGTTTTACTTATCTTTATAGTCATTTTTACTTTATCTTTTTCCTTTTCATGCACTTGCATCATTATGGCATCATTGGAATAGCTTGCTACATATCAATTTTTGACAAATGGGAACTTTCAGGTAACATCAATGGCAGGCTAATAAAGTTTGAATATGCCAAGTGCAAGTCCTTAGATGACTTAAAAGCCAAATTTGAAGTGACTCAGCAAGGAATATTTGACTGTTTACCAATAGGATATGTCTCGACACTCTGGATAAGAGTTCATCTCAATCTTAGCATTCATTCAGGTAGGATTTTTGGTTAAAATATAGGGACTTATTGTTGCAATGTGGTCCAAATACGAATCATGATAAAGTCAGACTTAAAATGGCTGATCTTCCCTCATTTTTATATTTATTGATATACCGTTATTTTATATATTTTTTATCCTTAAGGGCCATGTCATTATTAATATTTTCTTATTTCCAAGGGCAAGGTTGTCGAGGTGAATAGCTCATTCGACTTAACCTTAAATAGTCACTACGAAATGATTGTTTATATTTCTTGGAGTTGCCACCAATCTATTTAGGTTAGGTGAGATTGGTCACCTACTAAGGTTCATATTTCAAGTTTTACAAAACCCTTAAAAGCAAACTTCGAGATCTGCAGGAATACCAAAGATCACATGAAAGGTTCTAGGAGTCAGTTACAATCACACGTAAAAAGCAACCTTTTCATAATGCTCGAAAATTGATATTTTATTAATTACATGTTAATTTAAACTCTAATTTTTATTTAATTTCAAGGTTCTGTATTTAATTATAATTCCCATGTATTAAAATAATATTCTAAGTTTATTATTCTATATGAGAAAGTCAGATTTTTATTTTTGAAAATCAAAATCTTTTTCACACCCTACCAGAGGACCGAAAGAGCAAGAAAGCTTTTATTATTCTCTTATGCCCCAATAAAGAGCCGAAAGAATATGAAAGGTTTTAAAAATCAAAATATCTGTTGTATCCTAGTGGAGAGCCAAAGGAATACAAAATGTTTTATTTTATGAAAATTAAAAAATCTCGATTTTGTTTTTAAAAAGGATAACTAATTATTAAAATAATGCGTAAAGCCCCTCTTATATTCTGGAAGAAATTTTATGTATTATTTTAACTTGGAGACATTGCCTTAATTTTTTAAAATTTCTAATTTTATTAAGAATATTAAAATGTACTAAGACTCGATTTAAAGGAAAAGTTCTAAAACTCAATTCTTAAAACTCAAATTTGGTCAATAAGACCAAAACATCCTTTAAAGTACCTTTGACTTGAAAGTATCCTAGTAACTCTAAATGACTTTGTTTTAATGCCAAATTACTAGAATTCCCCCAGGGTATACTTTCGACATGAAAGTATCCCTGTAACCCTAAAGGACTAAAAAATAATCTAAAAGTATTAACATATCTCTAATACGCACCCTCAACATGAAAGTATCCTAGTAATCAAATAGGACTTGGTTCTATGGCAAAATGACCCAAAAAATCCTTAGGGTTTACCTTCAACATAAAAGTATCTCGGTAACCCTTAAAGATTCAAAAATGATTATAGAAGGGTGAACCTATCCTAAATGTGCATCTTTGGCAGAAAAGCATCTCGGTTACTATATTAGACTCAGTTTTAGGGAAGACTACTAAAATCCCTTTAAGGTGTACCTTCAACATGAAAGTATCTCGGTGACCCTAAACGGCACAAAAATTGTAAGAAATGACATTTTTACTCTAAATGAGTAACTTAGATGACAAATTTGACCTAAAGTGCAAAAATTGCTAACTAGTCCCTAAATTCTCAAAATTTCATATCAGCCTTTAAATGGCTAAAAATGCTAAAAATGTTTTTGAAACATCTAAAATACCCTAAATGGGTAATTTAAATATTAAAGTGATCTAAAATACAAAAATTACAAGTAAGCCCTTAAACTTTTCAAAATTTCATTTCATAGCCTCCGGAAGAACAAGAAAAATACAAAAAGTTTTAATACTCTACACCTCTGGAAGAATGATAAAAATAATCAAAACACACAAATTGGATGATTTTTTGTTAGAGGTAGCCATTTTGACCTAAAATGCTAGATTTTCCTAATAGTCCCTAAACTTTTCTAAATTTACAAATTGGTCCTCATATGAAATAAACTCAGAATTAAACATGAAATATACCACAAAATCATAGAAATCATACAAAATAATACATGAACAACTTGGCGAAGCACGATAAGTTTTGAAACAAAATTTTCACTTTTACAATTTAATCCCTAATATTTCTATAATTGTAAAATAACTCAAAAATAACAAAACTTTCACAAAATAACACACAAGTGGTTCGGCTAAGGCTTGGAAACACCCATTCCAAGCCTTAAATCTTTAGGGAAAATTAGTTTTAGGTCCCTACAAGTTTCAAAAGTCACAAAATAATCCAAATATAAAAAAAAAATTGCATCCAAAGGTCTTAAGGTTCAGCCATCACCTAAAAGTAACAACAACAAATTTTTATAAACACCACAATCATATAGCTTACTTCTAACAAGTGTAAATCAATATGGATATGTAAAAATATCATGAAAAATAAGCCTATAAACAAGTCTTAACATCTTATTAGCAAAAAAATACCAAGAAAAATAGTATCAATCACGGTTATGTACATATGACAAAATCAACATCATCTCACAAAGAGCAACATAATATTAACAAAAAAAACATATTTCATGAAGAAAATCAACTTATCATCAAGAAAATTTAAACAAAACAATTAGATAAAAGAAAATGGTTCATAGTCATCATGCATAGTCTTTCAACATGGATCAAAATCCATGAACTTAAGCATGATTTTAGTTCATCAACAAGAAGAAAAATGAATGAAATGGAGAAAAACTAAAGCTTTCGGAAGAAATCTACTTTAACAAAGCTTTAAAACTTGAAAAATTTAGAAATTTTTAGTATTTTTATGCGTTTTTTCTTATAAAAGCCAATTCTCTTTCATAAAATATCCTCCTCTATTTATAAAGGGGAGGTTCAACCAAGGGAATGAAAAAAATCCCCTTGGCTGAAATTCATTTTAATTTTTTTTCTTTTATTTTTTCATGGATAATTGCAATAAAAGATAAGAATGCATTAAATTGATATGTACTCAATAGTCATTCCTAATATTTTTTCATGATTATTTAGATAATATCATCTAATGGGATCATTAGAAACCAACTAAATTAATTAAGGAATAAAATTGAAATTGAACTAAACTAGTTTCCATGAAACTAGCTTGGCGAAATAAATGAAAATAAAAACAAAATTGAAAATTAAAATAAATAATCATAAACAAAAATTTTGGAAATGAATAAAATAAATAAATAATGAGAAAAGTCTCAATTTGATATCAAAACTCATAAATTTTATGAGAAAAAATCCTTACGGAGGAAAATAAACATTTTAAAGGAAAAATCAAAATTCATAAAAAAAATGAATTTTCAAAAACTGATATGTATGAATTTAATAAAAATATTTGAAGAATTTTAAAAATTATAAACTTAGAAAAATCCAATAAAAAAAGTATGGAGTAGAAAACTCCATATCTTCGAAACGAGAAAAATCCATTGAGATTTTTTAAAACTAATTTTGTGGTAATTTAATGGGAATATTTAAGGAATTTTGAAGTTCAAAACTTGAAAAAATTCTACCAAAAGCTTATAGATAAGAGAAAGCTCTTATTTTGGAACTGAGAAAAATTAAAAAAATACGTTGGAACTTATATAAAATGAGTTAAATACAATATATTTTTCAAAATATTAATTTATAAAATAGTAAATATGAAAATACAAAGTCCAAAACAAGTCTTTACAGAAAAATTTCAAAAACAAAATATTGATGATATTGCGAGAAATTCAAAAATAATTGGCAAAATTGATAACTTAACACCTTGTAGTATAAAATACCAATTTATAATTTTTCTTGAATATTTTTGACTTTTCAAAATGCATATCAGCATAAATATTACACAGGTATCGATAAAAATATATAATAGTCAACTTTTTTAGTTTTACAAAAAATCTTAGAAAAAAATCCTTAAAGTTGAAAATTTAACTGTGATATCATTTGTAGAAGTAAATTTTCAAAATTTAACAAGAAAATATTTAAAAACCATTTTTCTTTTAAATATTCATCTTTTTTATCTAAGATTGGTCCTCAAAATTACACTTTTTCTAACATATGCGTACACGACCATTTAAATGTGACTAAATCAGTCTTGAAAATGCCTAATTTGCTTAGAAGAGGTCAACCTTTACCAAGGTGACTGCTAGATTCTCGTTCCCAGATATTTAGGACTATTAAAAAGGGGACCTAGACAAAATTAGATGTCTGCACTTAGCACCACTTCTTCCAATTAGGGTGGACAACAATTTGATAAGAGACATAATGCAATTCTGAGACCCTCGTGCAGGTGCTTTGAATTCAATAAGATAGATATGGTTTCAACAATTGAGGAATACTCAAAATTATTATGCCTTAAAACTCTTAGCCTTAAAAAATAATTTAAAAAATAAAAGAGCATTTGCCCTATAATAGAGATGCTATCCGTAAAGGTGATAGGGGAGGTTGAATTGAAGGAAGCTAAGTGGATACAAGAACAATACAAGCAGCTAAACATTATTAAAAAAGAAAGGCTTCTTGCGCTTTGTCATAGCCCGATTATATTGAAGAGAATGATGCAAGTCACATAATAAAAAGTGCGCCCCAGAAGCTTTTGAGAAAGGGAACTGCCCTTGAAGAAAATTCTTCCCTATTAGCATGATCATCGTTGATGTTGAACTAGAAAGTTCCATATGTGGTGAAAAAGGCCTTTTTGAGAGGGGCATTAATCTTGATTGAAATAGATAAGGACAAATTACCAAACCTTTTCAATTTAGACGTTGTAAATAATATTTCACCTAAAGGAAAAAAATCAAAAAAGAAAAGAAAAAAAAACATAACTTAAATTGAAAACTACTAGGATGGTTTAAGTCACTGGTGGGGTATAAGATGAAAACCTAGAAAGACAGTTTAGATAAAAATCAATGTCATTTGAAGATTTGATTAAGGCAAAATCCTCAAATTAAAAACTTGAAAAAATAGTTTGAACCATCGGAGATGTTTATATTAAAAGCTTAAAAGGAACTATTGGAAGAATTGACATCAGTAGAAGATCACATGTGAGGGCAAATTCCAATCTGAAAACATGTCGAGGGCATCGAATGGGCAAGTTTTTGAGGAAAAGTCAAGGATTGGATTGATAATGATCGTTTAGATGTTCATTATTTGGGTCACAATTATCACATCCAATTTTATTTGTAATTTTATTTGAAATGGCCTAATTAAATTATTGTTGAACTTTGTTGCTTCTTCTCATAATAATAAAGAATCATTTTCTGTAATTTGTCTTACTTTCCTCTTAACCGTTTTTTGCATTCTTGTTAAGGAAACGTGCAATGTATTTTATTTATTGTTGAGTTTGAAATTATAAAAGATAAGTTAATGGGGATGTTGGTAAAAGATGTTTTCATTACTTTAGTGAGGAAATAGAGAACTACATGGCAAAAAAGATAGAAATGAGGGTAATAAAGTAAGGATGTCAATATCCATGAAAAAGAGAATGAATGTATAGTGCAACTTAGATGTACAAATTTAGTCTGATCAATGAAGTATGGAAAGATGAAAAGATTAGAAGTGAAGAGAACGAGAAGGATATTTCCAAATCATTGAAAGAAAGAAGATGAGACAACGGGGAAAAAATGAGAATAAGATATAGTAATTAGACAGATAAAGTGATGTGCTTGAGAATCTTTCTATTATTATGATTTGGGGTGCATTTGACATTCATGACATTCATTGTAGATGCATCACATTCCATTTATAACATTCATAAAATTTTAAGTAAAGCCTCGAATTTTAATAGAGATTCAAGAACGAATTTCAAATGTCGAATGGTAAGATTTATATGGGTAAGTTTATAACGTTTATGCCTTGTTCGAGTAGCACTTTATTTCATTTTAAAATTCTTAAAAAACTAAAGCCCTAATGGAAAAGTTATTACAAATTTTCAAGTTGATATCTCAGTGAAGGAGTTTTCTCATTTGACATATTTAAATCTCAGTGGAGGATTTTTTTCTCATTTTCAAAATTGAAGCCTCGTGGGGAAGTCTTTTCAAATTTTTAAAGTTGAAGCCTCTGTCAGGAGTTTTTTAAAATTTAAAGTTGAAGCCTTAGTGGAGGAGTCTTTTCATTTTTAAAGTTGAAACCTCAATAGAAGAGTTTTTCAAAATTTAAAATTGAAGTCTCGATAAATGAGTCTTTCAAAGTTTTAAAAGTTGAAGTTGCGGTGGAGGACTCTTACCAAATTTTTAAAGTTGAAGCCTCTATCTAACTTTTCACATTTGGAAAATTTTAAAAATTATGCCTTATTAAAGGAGCATTTCTAAAAAAGTTAATGATTACAATAATGTTTGAGACATTGGGGTTCGTATTTTTTATCACTCCTTGTTCCATAGCAAGTGCACAAAAAGGTGCAGTTGTTGAGATTCGATTTTGCTTAGTTTCCATGACCCAATTCCCAAGAACGAACTTTAGTGATCGAAATTGAATATCTTTTTGGGTCATTGCCCACTTATTGATTTGGGTTGGGTCATGAAAAAACTCATATCTATTTTATAATTTTTATTTTCATTTTTATTTAAAAAAAGATTGAAATTAACGATTTTGAGTTCAATGGCCAAACCTGTTCTAAACTGAGATCAAATCACAGTGAATTAGAGAAATTGACAGAAAGCATTGATGCCAAATCTATTAGTTGCAAGAATATCTAAAAAAAAAAATTACAATTGATTGAAGTGTTAAAATTTTGAGATTAACTTGAAAACTAAAAATCTGATATTTATTTTGTCAATCAATCAATTTTTGATTTTTTAGAATTAAATCTGAAAATTTATTGATTTCTATTTCTTCCTCCCTTATCAGTCCTATAAATAGGACTCAAAAATTCAAATCAAAAGCACCAAAAAAAAAAAAAAATACACATTGGCAAAAATATTGAAGAAGTTTTTGGCAAAATTCGAGATCTAGTGTTTGCAAAATAGCTTTCTTTTTCCTTTCTTAAAGCAAAATTTCGTGTGAATTGTTTTTGTGGCCAAAGGGTTCTTTTAAAAATATTACACTTTTAAAAATTGTTTTCTGGGTTTGAAATATTTTTTTTATTTTGATTTTTTATTTTAAGATGCAGCTAAATGAATAAAAAAATTGAACTTTAAAAGACCAAAGTTTAATCCTAGTAGGACCTAAATGTTCACCTGTGCAAGTCTCAACCCATATGTTTTCTTATTCTTCTTTAAATGTTATATATTTATTATTTTCCTTGTTTTTATTTTTTTTATTACATTTTACGTTTTCTTATACTTTTTATCATTATTTTTTGTATCTTTTGATTTTAAATGACTTTTTAGAACGAATTTGTCTTTACTTATTATTTATTACTCTAATTTCATTCTAATTGTTTATTATTTTAATACTTTTTTATGATTTCATTTGTTTTACTTA
>JBBYHL010000659.1:0-12789 GCA_038381835.1 Adansonia madagascariensis | reverse complement strand
GGGAATCGAAAAACATATCCAAGAAATTATCAGAGCTTTAAAAGTTATTATCCAGATTGACAAAAAAGGGTTAGGGTTTACGCCCAGTGCATAGCAGAAAAAAAGACAAGCTCAAAAGAACCATGAAAAACAGATGGCTTATCTGTTGGGATAAGACTTGGGGCATGAATCAATGTTATTTTCACTACTTCAAAGAAAGTTTTTTGTTTAAGAGGATGTGTGAATATTAGCTCTGACAATGTTGTACTCGTACCAAACAAGGCATTTAAGGATTTCTCTATCAATGCGACCGATGACCCAAAGACGTCAACAATAGAAATGAAGACTAGTTTATGCTCTCTAGGATTTGTTCTAGGTGTTTGGATTGAAACCAAGATTCTTGTACTCTTCAAGTTTATTTCAAAATAATGATATAAACTAAACCAACATGCTCCTATCAAGAGCATTGTATGATCCTTTGTATAGGTATCCTTTTATTAAGCATTATCGATAAAAATGACTAAGCATTATGCATTTCATCTTTTGTGTCCATTTTCATAGTTCTTACCAACTTTTAGACCTTCCTCTACATATTTTGTTTGCCTATATTGTTCTTTACCATATTTTTAAGTACTTGGATAAAAGTGATATGAATATTCATATTGAGATTTTGGATATCAATTTTGACCGACCAATTTGCGTTAATGAGGTTGGGCCTAAAGAGGATTTTGAAGAGAGTCCTATACGGCCAGACCTACTGAGATTAATTGAACAAGAAGAAAAACATATATTACTTCATGAAGAACCTATTGAAACCATAAACCTAAGAATGGCAGAGAATTAAAAAGAAATCAATATTAAAACCTCCATAAACCCATCAACTCGAACCAAACTAATAAAAATCCTCTAAGAATATCAAGATATGTTCACCTGGTCCTACTAGGACATGCCTGGATTAGACACCAATATTGTGGTCCATAAACTTCCCTTCAAACCTAATTGTAAGCCCATGTAACAAAAGCTTAGAAGGATTAAATCGGAGATGCTTTTGAAGATATAAAAAGATGTAAAGAAGCAATTTGAGGTAGAGTTTCTTGAAGTATCTAAATATCCTAAATTGGTAGCCAATATAGTTTTGATGCTTAAAAAGAATGGCAAAGTGCAGATATGTGTAGACTATAGGTACCTAAACTGAGCCAACCTAAAAGATAATTTCTCTTTGCCTCACATTAACACTTTAGTAGACAATATCACTAAAAATACATTATTTTGCTTCATGGATGGATTTTTAAGTTACAACTAGATCAAAATGATAGTCAAACACATGGAGAAAACCACTTTTGTGACCATGTATGGCACTTTTTGCTACAAAATAATGCCCTTTGGCCTTCAGAATGTTAGGGCAACCTATTAAAGGGCAATGGCAATATTATTCCATGATCTTATGCATAAAAAAGTAGAGGTCTATATGGAAAATATGATTGCTAAATCGCCAAAGAAGAGTGAATAGTTTGCTAATCTGTTAAAACTTTTCAAATGGCTTTATAAATAGTAGCATAAGCTAAATCCCGCCAAATGCACATTCGATGTCATATTCGGTAAGCTATTGGGCTTCATTGTGAGCAAAAGAGGAATAAAAGTTGATCTTGACAAAGCTATTTAAAACCTGCCACCACCTTGAACCTAAAAAGAAGTGAGGGGTTCCTTAGGAAGGTTAAATTACATAGCCTGATTAATATCTTAATTGACCAACAAATGTGATTCGATCTTTTAGCTGCTTGCAAAATAGAATCTCAAAGAATGAATGGAAAATGCTAAAAAGCCTTCAATAAAGTCAAACACTACTCTTTGAACTCTTGCTTGGTTGACCTTTATCTTGTATCTATCAGTTTTTGATATGTCTATAGGCTGTGTATTGGGTTAATATGATAAGTTAGGTAAAAAGGAACAAGCTATCTACCATTTAGCAAGAAGTTTACGGAGGGTGAAAATAATTATTCAGCAATCAAGAAGGTATGTTGTGCTCTAACTTGGATAGCCAAGAGGTGAAGACAATACATGCAATACCATACCATATGGCTGATTACCAAACTTGATCCCATCAAATATTTATGCGAGGCCTTTGCCTTGTCAAGAAGATTAGTTGGGTGGCAAATTTTGCTCTCTGAATATGACATCATATACATGAATAAGAAAGCCATCAAGGGTAGCGCAATAATAGACTTTTTGGTAAGTCGATTAATAGATGACTATCAACCTTTTGAACTTTGAATTTCTAGATAAAGACCTAATGTGCATATTTAAGGTAAAAGATATTTTTTATTACAGTTCATCTTGGAAAGTGTATTTTAATAAAGCTTCAAATGCATTAGGGCATGGAATTAGGGTAATTTTTATCTCACTTAATGGAAATTACTACTCCTTCATCGCAAGATTGAACTTCTATTTTACTAATAATATAGTTGAATACAAGGCTTGCATCATTAAACTCTAACATGCCATTAAAAAGGTATAGGGACTCTGCAAGTGTTTAGAGATTTGGCCCTAGTAATCTATCAGCTGCGAGGAGAATGGGAAATTTGGGATGGTAAGCTAGTCTAATATGAGAAGCTAATCTCCGAGCAATTACAAGATTTTGATAAAATTAGCTTTCAACATTTGCCTCAGGGAGAAAACCTAATAGTTGATGCTCTAGCGACCTTAGCTTCCACGTACAAAATAAATTAGGAGTTAGAACTCATGCCCATTCAAATGAGTATCCAAAAACTCAGGCCTATTACCATAGTATAGAGGAAAAAAAAAGGATGGGCCATGGTACCATGATATTCTCTAGTACATCAAAGATCAACAGTACCCTAAATGTGCTACCAAAATTGACAAAAGAACTATCCAAAGAATAGTTGCGAGCTTTGCTTTGGATGGTGGAATTTTATATAAGAAAGGTTGGTATCAGCTATTGCTCAGATATATGGATGCCTCCGAGGGTAAAAGAATTCTCAAAGAAATCCATGAAAAAATCTACAATACACACACACCAATAGACACCGAGTAGCAAAAAAGTCATGGGATTGTGTTATTATTGGTTGACTCTTGAGAAGGATTGTGTCGATCATGCATAGATGTGCCATAAATGTCTAATCTTTGCAGACAAAATCCATGTGCCACCATCACCTCTAGATGTTATGATAGCCTTATTGCCTTTTTCTATCTGAAGCATAGGCATGATCAGACTGATAACCCCTAAGGCTTCTAACGGTCATTCCTTTATTTTGGTCGTTATTGATTATTTCACTAATTGGGTAGAAATAGCTTTTTATGCCAACGTCACAAAATCCATTATGTGTAAATTTGTGAAATGAGGCATCATCTGCACATATGGGCTTATTTAGCAAATTATCATAGATATTGCATAAAACTTAAGAACCAAGATGGTGTAAGCAATCTGTTCCTAATTCAAAATTCAATAGCATAACTCGGTGCCATATCATCCAAAAATAAATAGGGCAATTAAATAGCCAATAATAATATTAAGAAATTAGTCTAAAGATGGCTGAAACATACAAAGATTGGCATGAAATGATGCCTTTGTATTACATCGCACAATAGTTTAAACTTCTATGGGTGCTACCCCATCTTCCCTAGTTATGGCATGCAGGCTGTTCTACCTATTAAGGTTAAAATCCCCTCACTCAGAGTCTTGATGGAATCAAAACTTGAAGAAGATGAATAGGTTAAGAATCAATTTGAACAGCTCAATCTCATTGAGGAGAAAAAAATAAAAGCCATCTATCATGGGTAAACATATCAAAAGCATATGATGAGAGCCCATAACAAAAAAGTTTATCCTTGTTAGTTTCGAGAAGTTAAATTAGTATTCAAATAGATCCTCTAATTGATAAGGATGTTCGAGGAAAATAAACTTTAAATTAGGAGGGGTTATATGTGGTAAAGCGTATATTTTCTAGAAGAACCCTGATCTTAACTAAGATGGACAGTAGTGATTTGTCCAACCCTATTAATTCTGACTCCGTCAAGAAATACTATGCTTGAAAGAATTCTAAGATGAAAACTCGAAGAGGCATCCTATTTTTCTTCTTCTTCAAAAAAAGAAAAAAAATAAAGAAAGAAAGAGTGTTTTGAAAACCTAAAAAGAATGTGTAAGTGACTAAACTTTCCCTAAAATTTGACCTAATCTGAATGCAGCTTTCCATGACCAAAGCACCAAATCATAACTTGTCTTATCTATTCTATGCTAATTTACTATATCGAATCTCATTCTTGCCAACGCTTGGAGAAAAAACAGTGTCTACCTAACCTTAGGGCAACCATCCCACCATGGGGTAATTTAAAGAATTTCCTCATGTGTTAGCCAACACCAAAAGGATTAACTATTTGAGAAAGGTTTTTGAAAGCACACAACAGAAGATTCATGTTACCAGCATCTAGGCTGAGCTATTAGCAAATCCATTTTTAACTCTTTTGTATCTCAAAATCTTTCATGATCTCAATTTGTCATAACTTGTACCTTTTTTCTTTTGAATAAAATATAATTACCTGATTTCTCACAATGTTTTTTTGTAACTCTAGCATTCCATGTTGCAACATGTTTATCATTAATTGATAATGCTTGACAAATGAATAGAATTGATAACAGGATTTCCTAGTATTACTTCAAAAGATGAAAACTTCACTAAAATTTTACTTCATGTCTAGGAATTAAGAATAAACCTTGGAACCATAGTTGGTCTTACACTTAGATCTTCATAGCCTCTTAACAATATAATGGCTAGGAATGTTTTTAGAAACATGAATTTGATGCATAAAGATTTCATCATCATAACTCATTACTAACTTTGCAAGACCATTATGTTTCATGGGCATCATCCAATTAATGTTTGCATGATTGTTAATCACGCTACTAACATGAATAAAAACCTTGAATCACTAACATAAGTGATTGGTTTGCATTATTAGCTATTATATGCCCCATCCAATTCAATTGGCTCTATGGCATATAGTAATAGGTTGAACCTACCAAAGACAAAGGTAAATCCAAAGTCACTTTGAAGAAAAGGCAAGAAAAAAAATACTTTTTCCTTGATTCTGATATCGCTAGCATATTAAAAAACTTTTAAGGACCAAGATGATTTAGTTACCAGAAATAAAATAACCTAAAATAGCTAATAAAGTTATGGTCCCAATTATTTCAAATGTCATTGTTTAGCTAGCAACCCTCTGGAAAACTGATTTGTCTTCAAGGACAAAATCATGGAATTTTGTCAAGCTAGTGATCCAAGGTTCATTTATGTAAATGATAGGTTTTGCCTTTATTTATTTTCTCTAAAGAAGAAGATAAAAAACCCAATGTTATTTCAGTTTATGAAGTCAAGAAAGAAGATTGGAGACAACAATTAATCAATTATCTAGAGCATGGTAAATTACCTAGTGAAGCAAGGCATAAAACAATATGAAAAATTAAGCTCATCGATTTATTTACTTCAAAAGTACACTTTATCATCACTCTTTCAATGGAGTCTTTCTTCAATGTTTAGGAAAAGATAACGCACCTAAAGCCTTATAAAAAGGTCATTCCAAAGTTTATAGTGTACATTGATCTGGAGCTAAGTTGCACTTTTAAATAAAAAAAGATAGGATACTATTGGCCTACAATGGTAAAAGACAACATATACTATGCTAAGCATTGTCAAGCTTGTCAGTTACATGCCAACTTCATCCATTAACCTTCTGACCTATTGCATCCAGTAGTCACATCATGGCTATTCAATGGTTGGGATTTGACTTGGTAAGACTATTTCTGAAGAGATTGATAGGGAACATGCATATACTTGCTACTGCAAATTACTTTTCAAAGTGAACAGAAGCAATTTCTTACAAAAAGTGAAAAAAAAACTATTGCAACCTTTACCTGGACTAACATCATTTATCGATATGGTGTACCATGTTACATCATAACTAATAACGGGAAGTAATTCAACATGAGCAAATTATGTGCATAGTTTGACTTTAATCAATATCATTCTTTAATGTACCATGCTCTAGCAAATGGATTAGCAAAAGCTTTTAATAAGATTTTATGTAATCTTATCAACAAAGTTGTTAATCGTACAAAGAAAGATTGGTATGAAAGGATAGGCAAAGCTTTATGGATTTATCATACTATATATCGCCCACCAACTCAAGCCACTCCATATGCGTTTGTTCGGTGTAAAAGTTGTTCTACCACTTGAGAGACAATTCCATAAGAATTGTAATCCAAAAAGGTCTTATTAGTGAAGACAATGTGTGCCTACACTTAGAAGAATAGAAGCCTCAGATGAGAAAAGTTTGGAAGCACAATAATGCTTAGAGTGTTATTAAGCTCAATTATCCAAAGCTTTTAACAAGAAAGTTAAGCAGCGATCATTTCAAGTAAGAGATTTAGTCCTTGTTATGAGAGGACCCATAAATACCACACATCGGTTCTTTTCAAAATGGAATAGAACATACATTATTCAACAAGTCTATATGGTGCATACAAGATTGTTAATCAAGATGGTGTTAATGTTGGACCAATCAATGGCAAGTTTTTAAACAAGAGGCTTTTAAGCACAAACATAAATTGCCTTATTGCTCTTAAATATGAGCTTAAACTACACATTAAAAAAATGAACTATGTTATGACTTGATCTTTTAAAGTTATATAGGTATCTTAGTTTCATTGCTAAGTTCAATCAACAAAAAATCTAATTAATATTTGTTTGACTCAAATGTTGTTTTTCATTGCTAGCGTCTTGATTCCAAATTGGTTAAGAATGATGCTTTAAATGTTATCTTCAATTTCAATTGTAAATTTATTAAACTTATGTGAATTAGAAATTGAATCTTCAATCATTGAATTCTTTCATAATCACTATCATCAACTGAATTCCAAGAAGTTTTCACATAATCCTCTCTCAAATTTATGATGGCTAAGTTTTTGGCTTTGACTTGGAAGATAATTTGCTGAATAATGTCATTTGAAGCTTTTCTTCTCTTCAATGATGCTCGATGAGTACCTTAAGCTAAACCTAAAAGTATGTACAAATTGGTTTGCTACCTTGATGTCCATGGTTGTCTTATGTTCAAATAACACCAAGTCTTAAGACAAAACGTAGCACTTGAAGTTTTTCAAAGTCAGTTTTACACCTTGGTGATGTTGACATCTTGGATGATTCTTTCTAGGCTATCAGGTTTAGTATCTTTCACCACCCTAGTGATGTCAACATCTTGGTTGATTCTTTTTTGGCCACCAAGTTTAGTATCTTCTACCACTTTAGTGACGCTGACATCTTAGATGATTTTTCCTTAACCATTTTGATGCAATAACTTTTGAGATAAATTTTTCTTAATCATCAAGATGCTGAATCTTTCTTGTTTATCGAGTTCAATGCATGTTATATCGTCTACCATCTTAATGCTAACCTTTTGGATACATCCTCGTTGATAATTGAGATCGAAGTATTCTTTATCTTTTGCCATCTTAATGTTAACATCTCGGATGAATTTTCCTTGGTGATTAATAACTTGGATGAATATTCTTTTATCATTGAGATTGGTAAATTCTTTGTCTTTCATTATCCTAATGCCTACATCATGGATGAATTTACCTTGATCATCGAGTTCAGTGTAGGCTATATCCTTTACCATCTTGATGCAACATATTAGATAGCTGCCTCAATTATTGAGTCCAATGCATGCTCAATCTCTCACCTCTTGATATGACATCTTGGATGATTCTTCCTTGGCCATCTTTTGCTGCCATCTTGATGCTAAGATCCTAGATGAATCTTCCTTGATCATCAACTTTTAAATGAATCTTCCTTGATCATCAACATATTAGATAAATCTTTCTTGATCATCAACATCTTAGGTGAATCTTCCTCGATCATCAACATATGAATAAGTTTTCCTTGGAAATCAAGTTTGGTGCATCCTCTGAATAAGTTTTCCTTGGAAATCAAGTTTGGTGCATCCTCTATCTTTTACTATCCTAATGCTAACATCGTGGATGAATCATTCTTGGTTAACAAGTTTGATGCATGCTATATGCTTCACCATTTTAGATGATCTTCTTTTGTCATTTTGATAATCATATTCAAAACTCTAAGGCAAAGGAAATGACTTCCCTTTAAAACTTTGATGGTCAAATCCCTTACTCATACAGCTTCCTAGGTGACAAGTTGCAATATCAACAATTAGACACTAAGCTTTACAAAATGTGAGAATGTCATTCCTATCCTGATCCTATGTGTATAATGATGCTTAAACATCATATATATTAGCCGTTATCCTTGTCCTGATCATGAATGTACAATGATGTAAATATCATCATATATACTATCAATCTTTCTTGTTCTGAAGCATGTCATGCCTAATTGGGTTTATGGTCTCGACATGATGATCAAATTCATGTGTGTCAAACCTGATCATAGTTGTGGTTGGACATGATGATTGGATCTAAAATGTATCAAACCTAATCAAATTTATGGTCTTGACATGAAGGATGAATCTAAAATATGTTAAACCAGATTGGATTTATGGTCTTGACATGAAGATCGAATTCAAGAGTGTCAAAACTGATCAGATTTATGGTCTTGACATGGAGATTATTGTTGACATCTTGCCTTTGAAAAGATTATGAGGATTAGGAAAATTTTGTTGACTAATCTTTCAAAGATAAAAAAAAAAAGAATATGTCTAAGTTGATTTATACCTATTGATATGGGCTTGTCGGCAAAAAGACACAATCTATTTTCCATGTTCTCAGCTTCCTTGGGAAACTTGACAAAATTTCTTTCTGATTCTTCAAGTAAAACTCAATGATTCTACAAAAGAAAAAAAAGTCATAGTAAGTAGAGAATTAAAAATTCTTTGTTTATCTAAAAAAATTATGACACACATGGCAATGAGCGCATGAAGATTAAAAAAATAATAATTTAGCAAATGAAAGAGTGCATGCATGAGCAGGAGGTGACACATGGAATGTGAAACAAAGTGTCAAGGGCTTTAGCTTTGTTAATGATGCATGACTATTTGCAAACTAAAGCAAAAACCCATTATTCATAAAAGGATATAAGTTACACTCTTGTTCATTCGTTCGAGAAGAATATCCACGTATACAAAGCCATGGCATTTGATATCTAGTTTCTCCATCTTTTCCACTATTAAGATAATTCTTCGAAATCATCATTGCTAACACGTTGCCCTAAAGCTCTTACAAATATGCTTATTGTTGCTATGGTTGTCATTTGTTCCTCTTTGCTAATTTGCCTACCAAGCTAAGACATTGGTATCCATAATTTATAAAGAATTAGTTAAATAGATATTAGGATTAAATTGAGATTGAAAAGAAAGAAAATAAAATTGTAGCAAGAAGAACTTATCTAAAAGATGTGCTCCAAGTTAATACTCCTTGAACTATGATATTTCAAAGGCCCATAGGTGCTTTATATACTAGTTTAAAAGTCTTAGTTGGACCAAAGTTTGAATCCATCTTAGACTGAAGTTAAAAGTTGTCCTACTTGGACTGAATTAAAGTATTCCCATTAATAGAGTATATTATTCTTGAAAAGTTAAATCCTAGTTGAACTAGTAAAGAGTAAGAATTAAAGTTGGAAGTAATTTGATTGAGACACCACATAATGATGAAATTTTATATGGACTTTTATTCTTTGTAGGGTCAAACTCTTTGACTTTTAGAGAGGGCTATGCAAACTTCTTATTATGTGGGCCATGATTAACATATGGGTTTTGAAGACAAGCTTGCCGACCCTTTTTTACATAGGCCTAGATCACATAGGATAATTAAATCTTGCAATATTTTCAAAGCAATGCAAAGGTGCAAATAAATTTTGACATCTAAAGTAGATCAAATTTAAGACATGTAAACTTGCTACTCTCACTAAAATTGTGTATGTAACAAAGTCTTAAGGAGGAATTTGTATAAGGAGAAAACTTTTGACCAATCACAAATTGCCATATGTAATTAAAATTTTTTTAATTAAAAAATTATCAATTAAATTTGCATCACCGTGTGCAATCAATGACATCATATGCAATGATATCATAATTAGTTATTTTATCTCTAATTAAATTAAATTAATTTAGAGATAAATAAAAGAGTTTATCTCTAATTAAATTAAATTAATTAATAGATAAATTAGGAAGATAAAAGTTTTTTAGGATTTTTTTAATAAAGAAATCATATTATTTAAGATTTTTCTTCCACTTGGCTTGTTGGCACTATAAAAAAAAGCCTCCGCCAAAGCCATTCAACATAATTTACAAGCCTAAAAAGAGGAAGTATATTTTAAAGATTTAAATTCTTTTAAAGTCTATTTGCAGAACATGAAGAATGCTATTCTCATTCTTTAAAAAGCTGATCTTTAATCTTATTTTGATGATAAAAAGGAGGCAAATTTGTTTATCAAGATCAAGTTACAAAGACCTTTGAAGCGGACACCATAGATTCAAAATCAAGTCTCAAAGACCCTTGGATCAAAGTTTGTTAAAGAAAAAAATCAAAGACTTTCTTTGTTTTAAAGAATATCTAGATTGTAACCTAACGTTTGATTTTTCTTTATTTGTCGACAAATTTTCTATGTTCATTTTGACACGAAATTTGTGTGACACCCTTGTCATCGAAAATCAAAGCCTAGTAATGCTAGCAGGGTAGTGCCTACTAATTAGCCCATGTCATTGAAAGTCAAGCCTATTGATGTAAGTAGGTCAGTCCTAGCTAATTGGCCCATGTCATTAAAAGTCAAAGCCAATGATGTTGGTAGGTCAATCTTGGCTAATTGGCCCATGTCATTGAAAGTCAAAGCCAATGATGTTGGTAGGTCAATCTCAGCTAATTGGCCCATCATTGAAAATCAAAAGCCTAATGATGTTGATAAGTCACTCCTGGCTAATTAGCCCATCATCAAAAGTTAAAAGCCCAGTGATGCTGGTAGGTTAGATCTAGTTAATTGGTCCATTGTTGAATGTGAAAGCCTAGTGATGCTAGTATGTCAAATCTAGCTAATTGGCCCATCATCAAAAGTCAAGCTCAATGATGCCAACAAGCTAGATTTGGCTAATTAGCCTATATCAAGAAAGTTAAGCCCAGTGATGTTGGTAGGCTAAGTCCGGCTAGCTGGCCCATGTCAAGGAGATTAAATTCAATAAGGCTAAGAGGTCTAGCTCAGGTAATTATCCTTCTATCAGGAAAATTTATCCTACCGACAAGTCTAGTTTTAGGTCTTTAGCCCTTTGATTTTTTCCAAGTCTAACCTAAGGATAGTTCATGCCTGGGATCATGATTTAGGGATCCTAAAAAAACTCCAACTTTACCTTCTTTGCAAAAATTGGAATTATTGCTAGAATATCGATCTTATCTTGGCATCATGTTAGTTTTGATCCTTTTATCACAAGCACACAAGACAACATCAAGCATGCCTTGGATAAAATAGTGTTATTGATATTTGTTTTGCTCCTGATACTTAGCAATAGCCAAAGATGAGCAACTGTAGACACCCTATTTTGTTTGGGCCATGTAGACACCAAATTTTGTCTGAGCCATTGTCCCTGATAGTCCTAAAACAACTGAGATAGAAAATTAGGTACTTGTCCCAATGGGGTAGGCTTCCTTTAAGTGGAATAAACATTTTCAAGAACTTTTTAGCCATGCTTAAATGGCCAGATGCACACGTGACAGAAAAAAGTGCAATTTTGAGGTCGTAAATAACAATTTTTGAATAAAAAGATGAATATTATGATAAAAATTAGTTTTAAAATTTATTTTTTGAAATTTTGAAATGTATCTCTGCATAGGATGTTATGGTCAGATTTTTTTTATAGGTTTTTCAATACTTTTTCATAAAATTTGGAAAGTTGCTATCTTATATTTTTATCGATACCTGTGTAGCATTTATGCTGATGCATAGCTTGAAAAATATTAAAGAAAAAATCCGTATTGGCATGATATACCACGAGGTGTCAAGTTCAATTTTGGGACTTAAATTTGAATTTTTTTAGGTAAAATTTTTCATGCACAAAAATTTTTCAAGCAAAATTTGTTCTAAATTTCAAGTTTTTATTATTTTATAAATTAATATTTTAGCTAAAGTGTTGAATAAAATTCATTTTAATAAAATTGAATATATTTTTGGAATTTTTTCATCTCTAAAATATGGAGTTTTATACTCCGTAAATTTTTTTAGTAGGATTTTTTTTAGTTTATAATTTTTAAAAAATTCTTTAAATATTTTCTTTAAATTTATATTAAATTGGTTATTGAAAATTTAGTTTATTTTATAAGTTTTGAATTTTTTTAAATATCAATTTTCTTCCACAAGGATTTTTTCGTAAAATTTTATGAGTTTAGAATTTTTAATTACTTTTTTCTTACACGTAAAATTTTTCAAAATTTTTCTTTACAGTTAACAATAGGGATTTTCATGAAAATTGTTTTATTTTATCTTAGGCTAAATTTTCTTAATAGACCTAAAACTTTCAAATTTTGTAAATGAGCCCAATAAGCCCATTTTTTTCTCAACAAGCCCAATAAAATCTCCAAGCCTATTTTTGATTTTCCATCAAGCCTGTTTCATTCTCTAAAAGTCCAGCAAGCCTAATTTTGTTTATTCCAACAAGCCAAATTCATTTCCAACAAGGCCTATTTTGACTTTTAAGAAGGCCTAATAATTTTTTCTCTCTCTAAAATTTTTATTAATTCTTTTTGAGCAAAAAATTTCATATGGATATTTAATTGGGCTTTTTACATGCTTA
>JBBYHL010000648.1:0-12789 GCA_038381835.1 Adansonia madagascariensis | reverse complement strand
CAGAATTGAAGCTCATCTTTCAATAGGGATAAACACAGATTTACATAATAATCTCTTTTCATTTCATGATTGGGCACCATAAACACATTCTCCTCATTGGGATGAATAATATTGATGCTTTGGTTTAATAAGAAAAACTTCTTTTTCTACCATTTTTAGAATTAAAGTTTGTCTTTCAATTAGGATTAACAAGGATTCACATAATAATCTCTTTTCATTTCAGGATTGGGCGCCAAAAGCACATTCTCCTTATTGTGATAAATAATATTGATGCTTTGGTTTCATACAAAAAACTTCTGTTTCTAACATCTTTAGAATTGAAGTCATCTTTTAATTAGATTAACATCGATTCAAATAGTAATCTCTTTTTATTTCATGATTGGGCACCTTAAACACATTTTCCTCATTAGGATAAATGATATTGGTGCCTTGGTTTTATAGGAAAAACTTCTCTTTCCATCATTTTTAGAATTAATGTTCGTCTATCGATTTAGACAAACACAAATTCACAGAATAATCTCCTTTCATCTCATGATTGGGAACCATAAACACATTTTTCTTGTTGGGACGAAAGATATTGACGCTTTGGCTTCGTAAGAAAAACTTCTTTTTCTACCATTTTTAGAATTGAAGTCATCTTTCAATTGGGATAAACATGGATTCATAGAGTAATCTCTTTTTATTTCATGATTGGGCACTATGAACACATTCTACTTATTGGGATAAATGATATCGATGCTTTGGTTTCATAGGAAAAACTTCTTTTTCTACCATGTTAAGAATTAATGTTTGTCTATTTATTTGGACAAATATGGATTCACATAATAATCTTCTTTCATTTCATGATCTACACCATAAACACATTCTCCTCATTGGGATAAATGATATTGATGCATTGGCTTCATAAGAAAAGCTTTTCTTTCTACCATTTTTAGAATTGAAGTTTGTCTTTCAATTAGGATAAACATGGATTCACATAATAATTTTCTCTCTTCTCATAATTGAGCTCCGCAAACAAGTTTTCCTCTTTGGGATAAATGATGTTGATGCTTTGGTCTGATAAGAAAAGCTTCTCTTTCTACCATTGATGGAATTAATGTTCGTCTGTCAATTTAGACAAACACAGATTCACAAATAATCTCTTTTCATTTCGTGATTGGGCACCATAAGCACATTCTCCTCATTGGGATAAATGATATTGATGCTTTGATTTAAGAAGAAAAACTTTTCTTTGTACCATTTTTAGAATTAAAATTCATCGTTCAATTAGGATACATGGATTCACATAATAATCTCATTTCTTTTCACGATTAGGCTTCATATACATATTCTCCTCTTTGGGACAAATGATATTGATGCTTTGGTTAGAAAAAACTTCTCTTTCCACCATTTTTAAAATTAATGTTCGTCTGTCAATTTAGACAAACATGGATTCACATAATAATCTCTTTTTATTTCCTGATGAGGCACCATAAACATATTCTCATTATTGAGATAAATGATATTGAAGCTTTGGTTTCATAAGAAAAACTTTTCTTTCTACCATTTTTAGAATTGAAGTTCGTTTTTCAATTGGGATAAACACGGATTCAAATAATAATCTCTTTTCATTTCATGATGGGTGCCATAAACACATTCTGCTCATTGGGATAAATGATATTGATGCTTTGGTTTCATAAGAAAAACTTTTCTTTTTACTATTTTTAGAATTAAAGTTAGTCTATCAATTAGGTTAAACATGGATTCACATTATAATCTCCTTTCTTTTCAAGATAGGCCTCCACAAACACATTCTCCTCTTTGGGATAAATCATATTGATGTTTTGGTTTCATAAGAAAAACTTATCTTTTTACAATTTTTAGAATTAATGTTTATCTGTCGATTTAGACAAACCCGGATTCATACAATAATCTCCTTTAATTTCATGATTAGGCACCATAAACATATTATCCTCATTGGGATAAATGATATTGATGCTTTAGTTTCATAAAAAAAATTCTTTTTCTACCATTTTTAGAATTGAAGTTTGACCTTCAATTGAGATAAACATGGATTCACATAATAATCTCTTTCATTTCATCATTGGTTACCATAAACATATTCTCCTCATTAGGACAAACGATATCGATGCTTTGGTTTCATACAAAGAACTTATCTTTCTACCATTTTTAGAATTGAGGTTCATCTTTCAATTGGATTAACATGGATTCAAATAATAATCTCTCTTCATTTCATGATTGGGCACCATAAACACATTCCCGTCGCTAGGATAATTGATGCTTTGGTTTCCTAAGAAAAACTTTTTTTGCTACCATTTTTAGAATTAATGTTCGTCTGCCGATTTAGACAAACACAGATTCATATAATAATCTCTTTTCATTTTATGATTGGGAACTGTAAACAAATTTTCCTCATTGGGACAAAAAATATTGATGCTTTGGTTTCGTAAGAAAAACTTCTCTTTCTACCGTTTTTAGAATTGAAGTCATCTTTCAATTGGGATAAACATGGATTCACAAAGTAATCTCTTTTCATTTCATGATTGGGCACCATGAACACATTCTATTTACTGGGATAAATGATATCGATGCTTTGGTTTCATAGGAAAAACTTTTTTTTCTACCATTTTATGAATTAATGTTTCTCTATTTATTTAGACAAACATGGATTCACATAATAATCCCCTTTCATTTCATTATCTATACCATAAACACATTCTCTTCATTGCGATAAATGATATTGATGTTTTGGCTTCATAAGAAAAGCTTTTCTTTCTACCATTTTTAGAATTGAAGTTTGTCTTTCAATTAGGATAAACATGGATTTACATAATAATCTCCTTTCTTTTCATAATTGGGCCCCATAAACACATTATCCTCTTTGGGATAAATGATATTGATGCTTTGGTCTCATAGGAAAAACTTCTCTTTCTACCATTATTGGAATTAATGTTTGTCTGTCAATTTAAACAAACATAGATTCACAAATAATCTCTTTTCATTTTGCCATTGGGCACCACAAGCACATTCTCTTTATTGGGATAAATGATATTGATGCTATGGTTCAAGAAGAAAAACTTTTCTTTGTACCATTTTTAGAATTAAAGTTCACCTTTCAGTTAGGATACATGGATTCACATAATAATCTCATTTTTTTAACGATTGGGCTTCTTAAACACATTCTCCTCTTTGGGACAAACGATATTAATGCTTTGGTTAGGGAAAACTTCTCTTTCTATTATTTTTAAAATTAATGTTTGTCTATCGATTTAGACAAACATAGATTCACATAATAATCTCCTTTCATTTCTTGATTAGGCACCATAAACACATTTTCCTTATTACAATAAATGATATTGATGCTTTGGTTTCATAAGAAAAACTTTTCTTCCTACCATTTTTAGAATTGATGTTTATCTTTCAGTTAGGATAAACATGGATTCACATAATAATCTCCTTTCTTTTCATAATTAGGCCCCACAAACACATTCTCCTCTTTGGGATAAATGATATTGATGCTTTGGTCTCATAGGAAAACCTTCTCTTTCGACCATTGTTGGAATTAATGTTCGTCTGTCGATTTAAACAAACATAGATTCATAAATAATCTCTTTTCATTTTGTGATTGGGCACCACAAATTTATTGTGATTGGGCAGCACAAGCACATTCTCCTTATTGGGATAAATGATATTGATGCTTTGGTTTAAGAAGAAAAACTTTTCTTTGTACCATTTTTAGAATTAAAGTTTATCTTTCAGTTAAGATACATGGATTCACACAATAATCTCATTTTTTTTTCACGATTGGGCTTCTTAAACACATTCTCCTTTTGGGACAAATGATATTAATGCTTTGGTTAGGAAAAACTTCTCTTTCTATCATTTTTAAAATTAATGTTTGTCTGTTGATTTAGACAAACATGGATTCATATAATAATCTCCTTTCATTTCTTGATTAGGCACCATAAACACATTTTCCTCATTACAATAAATGATATTGATGCTTTGGTTTCATAAGAAAAACTTTTCTTTCTACCATTTTTAGAATTAATGTTCGTCTTTCAATTAGGATAAACATGGATTCACATAATAATCTCTTTTCATTTCATTATTGGGTGCCATAAACACATTCTCCTCATTAGGATAAATGATATTGATGCTTTAGTTTCATAAGAAAACTTCTCTTTCTGCCATTTTTAGAATTAAAGTTCATCTTTCAATTGGATTAACATAGATTCCAAAAATAATCTCCTTTCATTTCATGATTGGGCACAATAAACACATTTGGCTCATTGGGATAAACGATATTGATCCTTGGTTTCATAAGAAAAACTTTTGTTTCTACCATTTTTAGAATTGAAGTTCATCTTTCAATTAGGATAAACACAAATTCACATAATAATCTCCTTTCATTTCATGATTGGGCACCATAAACAAATTCTTCTCATTGGGTTAAATGATATTGATGCTTTGGTTTCATAGGAAAAACTTCTCCTTCTACCATTTTTAGATTTGAAGTTCATCTTTCAATTGGGATAAACATAGATTTGCATAATAATCTCCTTTCATTTCATGATTGAGCACCATAAACAAATTCTCCTTATTGGGATAAATGATATTGATGCTTTAGTTTCATAGGAAAAACATCTCTTTCCACCATTTTTAGATTTAAGTTCATCTTTTAATTGGGATAAACATGGATTCGCATAATAATCTCCTTTAATTTCATGATTGGGCACCATAAGCACATTCTTCTTATTGGGATAAATGATATTGATACTTTAGTTTCACAAGAAAAACTTCTTCTCCTACCATTTTCAGAATTAATTTTTGTCTATCGATTTGGCTAAACACGGATTCACATAATAATCTCCTTTCATTTCATGATGACACCGTAAACACATTCTCCTCATTGGGATAAATGATATTGATGTTTTGGTTTCATAAGAAAAAGTTCTCTTTCTACTATTTTTAGAATTGAATTTTGTTTTTCAATTGTGGTAAACATGGATTCACATAATAATATCCTTTCTTTTCATAATTGAGCTCCATAACACATTCTTTTTATTGGGATAAATGATATTGATGCTTTGGTTTCATAAGAAAAGCTTTTCTTTCTACCATTTTTAGAGTTGAAGTGTGTCTTTCAGTTGGGATAAATATGGATTCACATAATAATCTCCTTTCTTTTCACGATTGGGCACAATAAACATATTCTCCTCATTAGGATAAATGATATTGATGCTTTGGTTTCAGAAGAAAAACTTTTCTTTCTACCATTTTTAGAATTAAAGTTCGTCTTTCAATTAGGATAAGCGTGGATTCACATAATAATCTCCTATCTTTTCATAGTTGGGCTCCATAAACACATTTTGCTCTTTGGGATAAATGATATTAATGCTTTGGTCTCATAGGAAAAACCTCTCTTTCTACCATTGTTGGAATTAATGTTCGTCTTTGGATTTAGATAAACACAGGTTCACAAATAATCTCCTTTCATTTCGTGATTAGGCACCATAAGCACATTCTCCTCATTAGGGTAAATAATATTGATGCATTGGTTTAAGAAGAAAAACTTCTCTTTGTACTATTTTTAGAATTGAAGTTCATCTTTCAATTAGGATACATGGATTCACATAATAATCTCATTTCTTTTCACGATTGGGCTTCATAAACACATTCTCCTCTTTGGGATAAATGATATTGATGCTTTAGTTAGGAAAAACATCTCTTTCTACCATTTTTAAAATTAATGTTCGTCTGTCAATTTAGATAAACACGCATTCACATAATAATCTCCTTTCATTTCTTGATTAGGCACCATAAACACATTCTCCTAATTACGATAAATGATTTGATGCTTTGGTTTCGTAAGAAAAACTTTTTTTCTACCATTTTTAGAATTGAAGTTTGTCTTTTAATTGGGATAAACACGGATTCACATAATAATCTCTTTTCATTTCATGATAGGGCACCGTAAACACATTCTCCTCATTATGATAAATGATATTGATGCTTTAGTTTCATAAGAAAAATTTTTCTTTCTACCATTTTTAGAATTGAAGTTCATTTTTCAATTAGGTTAAAAATGGATTCACGTTATAATCTCTTTTCTTTTCAAGATAGGCCTCCACAAACACATTCTCCTCTTTGGGATAAATGATATTGATGTTTTGGTTTCATAGGAAAAACTTATCTTTCTATAATTTTTAGAATTAATGTCTGTATGTCAATTTAGACAAATACAGATTGACACAATAATCTCATTTAATTTCATGATTGGGCACCATAAACATATTCTCTTCATTAGAATAAATGATATTGATGCTTTGGTTTCATAAGAAAACTTCTCTTTCTACCATTTTTAGAATTAAAGTTCAACATTTAATTGAGATAAACACAGATTCACATAATAATCACTTTTCATTTCATCATTGGGCACCACAAACACATTCTCCTCATTGGGACAAACGATATTGATGCTTTGGTTTCATACGAAGAACTTCTTTTTCTACCATTTTTAGAATTGAGGTTCATCTTTCAATTGGATTAACATGGATTCAAATAATAATCTCCTTTCATTTCATGATTGGGCACCGTAAACACATTCTCTTCACTAGGATAATTGATGCTTTCATTTCCTAAGAAAAACTTCTTTTTCTACCATTTTTATAATTAATGTTCGTCTGCCGATTTAGACAAACACGAATTCATATAATAATCTCCTTTCATTTCATGATTGGGAATCGTAAACAAATTCTCTTCATTGGGATAAAAGATATTGATGCTTTGGTTTCATAAGTAAAATGTCACTTTTTACCATTTTTAGAATTGAAGTTTATCTTTCAATTAGGATAAACATGGATTCACATAATAATCTCCTTTCTTTTCATAATTGGGCTCCACAAACATAGTCTCCTCTTTGGGATAAATGATATTGACGTTTTGGTCTTATAAGAAAAACTTCTCCTTCTACCATTGTTGAAATTAATGTTCATCTATCGATTTAGACAAACACAAATTCATAAATAATCTCCTTTCATTTCATGATTGGGCACCATAAGCAGATTCTCCTCCTTGGGATAAATGATATTGAAGCTTTGGTTTAAGAAGAAAAACTTCTCTTTATACCATTTTTAGAATTGAAGTTTATCTTTCAATTAGGATACATAGATTCACATAATAATCTCATTTCTTTTCAAGATTGGGCTTCATAAACACATTCTCCTCTTTGGGACAAATGATGTTGATGCCTTGGTTAGGAAAATCTTCTCTTTCTACTATTTTTAGAATTAATGTTCATCTGTCGATTTAGATAAACACGGATTCACATAATAATCTCCTTTTATTTCTTGATTAGGCACCATAAACACATTCTCCTAACTACGATAAATGATTTGATGCTTTGGTTTCGTAAGAAAAACTTTTTTTCTACCATTTTTAGAATTGAAGTTTGTCTTTCAATTGGGATAAACACGGATTCACATAATAATCTCTTTTCATTTCATGATAGGGCACCGTAAACATATTCTCCTCATTATGATAAATGATATTGATGCTTTGGTTTCATAAGAAAAACTTTTTTTTCTACCATTTTTAGAATTGAAGTTCATTTTTCAATTAGGTTAAACATGGATTCATATAATAATCTCCTTTCATTTCATGACTGGGTACCACAAACACATTCTCCTTATTGGGATAAATGATATTGATGCTTTGGTTTCATAGTAAAAACTTCTCTTTCCACCATTTTTAGAATTAATGTTCGTCTGTCGATTTAGACAAACACAGATTCACATGATAATCTCCTTTCATTTCTTGATTGGGCACCACAAACACATTCTCCTTATTGGGATAAATGATATTGATGCCTTGGTTTCATAAGAACAACTTCCCTTTCTACCATTTTGGAATTGAAGTTCATCTTTCAATTGGGATAAACACGGATTCATATAATAATCTCTTTCATTTTATGATTGGACACCATAAACACATTCTCTTCACTGGGATAAATGATATTGATGCTTTGGTTTTATATGAAAAACTTCTTTTTCTACCATTTTTAGAATTGAAGTTCATCTTTCAATTGGGATAAACATGGATTCACATAATAATCTCCTTTCATTTCATGATTGGGCACCATAAACACATTCTCCTCATTGTGATAAATGATATTGATGCTTTGGTTTCATACGAAAAACTTCTCTTTCTACCATTTTCAGAATTGAAGTTCAACTTTAAATTGGATTAACATGGATTCAAATAATAATCTATTTTCATTTCATTGTTGGGTACCACAAACACATTCTTCTCATTGGGATAAATGATATTGATGCTTTGGTTTCATTGGAAAAACTTCTCTTTTCGCATTTTTTAGACTTAATGTTATCTGATGATTTAAACAAACACGAATTCACATAATAATCTCTTTTCATTTCATGATTAGGCACCATAAAGACATTATCCTCATTGGGATAAATGATACTGATGCTTTGGTTTCATAAGAAAAACTTGTATTTCTGCCATTTTTAGAATTGAAGTTCGTCTTTCAATTGGGATAAACACGGATTCACCTAATAATCACCTTTAATTTAATGATTGCGCACCATAAACAAATTCTCCTAATTTGTATAAGTGATATTTACGCTTTGGTTTCATAGGAAAACCTTCTTATTCTACCATTTTTAGAATTGAAGTTCATCTTTCAATTGGGATAAACATGGATTCACATAATAATCTCTTTTCATTTCATGATTGGGCACCATAAACATATTCTACTTATTGGGTTAAATGATATAGATGCTTTGGTTTCATATGAAAAACTTCTCTTTCTACATTTTTAGAATTTAAGTTTATCTTTCAATTGGAATAACATGGATTCAAGTAATTACCTCTTTTCATTTCACGATTGGGCAACATAAACACATTCTCCTCATTGGGATGAATGATATTGATAGTTTGGTTTCATGAGAAAAACTTCTCTTTCTATCATTTTTAGAATTGAAGTTCATTTTTCGATTGGGATAAACACGGATTTACATAATAATCTCCTCTCATTTCATGATTGGGCACCATAAACACATTTTCTTCTTTAGGATAAATGACATTGATGCTTTGGTTTCATAAGAAAACTTCTCTTTCTACCATTTTTAGAATTAATGTTCATTAGTTGATTTAGATAAATGCAGATTCAGATAATCATCTCTTTTCATTTCATGGTTGGGCACCATAAACACATTCTCCTTATTGGGATAAATGGTATTGATGCTTTGGTTTCACAAGAAAAACTTCTCTTTCTACATTTTTAGAATTTAAGTTCATCTTTCAATTAAGATAAATATGGATTCATATAATAATCTCTTTTCATTTCATAATTGGGCACCATAAACACATTCTCGTCATTAGGATAAATGATATTGATGCTTTGGTTTCGTATGAAAAACTTCTCTTTCTATCACTTTTAGAATTAAAGTTCATCTTTCGATTGGATTAACATGGACTCAAATAATAATCTCCTTTCACTTCATGATTGGACACGATAAACACATTCTCCTCACTAGCATAAATGATATTGATGCTTTGGTTTCATAAGAAACTTCTTTTTCTACCACTTTTAGAATTATTATTCGTCTACCGATTTACATAAACCTGGATTCACATAATAATCTCCTTTCATTTCATGATTGGGAACCGTAAACACATTCTTTTCATTGGGATAAAAGTTATTGATGCTTTGGTTTCATAAGAAAAAGTTCTCTTTATACCATTTTTAGAATTGAAACTCATCTTTCAATTGGGATAAACATGGACTCACATAATAGTCTCCTTTCATTTCTTGATTAGGCACCATAAATACATTCTCCTCATTGGGATAAATGATATTGATGCTTTGGATTCATATGAAAAACTTCTCGTTCTACGATTTTTAGAATTTAAAATTATTTTTCTATTGGAATAACATGGATTCAAATAATAATCTGTTTTTATTTCACGATTGGGCACCATAAACACATTCTCCGCATTGGATAAATGATATTGATGCATTGGTTTCATAGGAAAAACTTCTCTTTCTACCATATTTAGAATTAATGTTCGTTTATTAATTTAGATAAAAACATGGATTAACACAACAATCCCCTTTTATTTCTTGACTCGGCACCATAAACAAATTCTCCTCATTGGGATAAATGATATTGATGCTTTGGTTTTATAAGAAAAACTTCTCCTTCTACCATTTTTAGAATTGAAGTTCATCTCTCAATTGGGATAAACATTGATTCACATAATAATCTTCCTTCTTTTCATGATTGGGCTCTATAAACAAATTCTTCTCGTTGGGATAAATGATATTGTTGCTTTGGTTTCATAGGAAAAACTTCTTTTTCTACCATTTTTAGAATTGAAGTTCGTCTTTCAATTGGGATAAACATGGATTCACATATTAATCTCTTTTCATTTCATGATTGGGCACAATAAACACATTCTCCTCATTGGGATAAATGATATTGATGCTTTGGTTTCATACTAAAAACTTCTCTTTCTACCATTTTTAGAATTGAGGTTCATCTTTCAATTGCATTAACATGGACTCAAATAATAATCTCCTTTCACTTCATGATTGGGCACCATAAGCACATTCTTCTTATTGGGATAAATGATATTGATGCTTTGGTTTCATAAGAAAAACTTCTCTTTCAGCCATTTTCAGAATTGAAGTTCATCTTTCAATTGGGATAAACATGGATTCACATATTAATCTCTTTTCATTTCATGATTGGGCACCATAAACACATTCTCCTTATCGGGATAAATGATATTGATGATTTGCTTTCATACAAAAAAACTTTTTTTCTACCATTTATAGAATTGAGGTTCACCTTTCAATTGGATTAACACGGACTCAAATAATAATCTCCTTTCATTTCATGATTGGGCACCATAAACACATTCTGCTCACTGGATAAATGATATTGATGTTTTGGTTTCATAAGAAAAACTTGTTTTTCTACCATTTTTAGAATTAATGTTCATCTGTCGATTTAGGCAAATATGGATACATATAATAATCTCCTTTTATTTCATGATTGGAAGCCGTAAGCACATTCTCCTCATTCGGATAATAGATATTGATGCTTTGGTTTCATAGGAAAAACTCTTCTTTCTACAATTTTTAGAGTAAAAGTTCATCTTTCAATTGGGACAAATACAGATTCACATAATAATCTCCTTTCATTTCATGATTGGGCACCATAGACACATTCTCTTTACCGGGATAAATGATACTGATGCTTTCATTTCACAAGAAAAATTTCTCATTCCACCATTTTTAGAATTAAAGTTCATCTTTCAATTGGGATAAATATGTATTCACATATTAATATCTTTTCATTTCATGATGGGGCACCATAAACACATTTTCCTTATCGGGATAAATGGTATTGATGCTTTGGTTTCATACGAAAAACTTCTCATTCTACCATTTTTCGAATTGAAGTTCATCTTTTAATTGGATTAACATGGACTCAAATAATAATCTCCTTTCATTTCATGATTGGGCACCATAAGCACATTCTCCTCATTGGGATAAATGATATTGATGCTTTGGTTTCGTAAGAAAAACTTCTCTTTCAACCATTTTTAGAATTGAAGTTCATCTCTCAATTGGGATAAACCCGGATTCACATGTTAATCTCTTTTCATTTCATGATTGGGCACCATAGATATATTCTCCTCATTGGGATAAATGATATGGATACATTGGTTTCATAGGAAAAACTTCTCTTTCGACCATTTTTAGAATTAATGTTCGTCTGTCAATTTAGACAAACACCGATTCGCATAATAATCTCCTTTCATTCATGATTAGGCACCATAAGCACATTGTCCTCATTAGGATAAATGATATTGATGCTTTCATTTCATAAGAAAAATTTCTCGTTCCACCATTTTTAGAATTGAAGTTCTTCTTTCAATTAGGATAAACATAGATTCACATATTAATCTCTTTTCATTTCATGATTGGACACCATAAACACATTCTCCTTATCGGGATAAATGATATTGATGCTTTGGTTACATACGAAAAACTTTTCTTTCTACCATTTTTAGAATTGAAGTTCACCTTTCAATTGGATTAACATGGACTCAAATAATAATCTCCTTTCATTTCATGATTGGGCACCATAAGCACATTCTCCTCATTGGGATAAATGATATTGATGCTTTGGTTTCGTAAGAAAAACTTCTCTTTCAACCATTTTTAGAATTGAAGTTCATCTCTCAATTGGGATAAACCCGGATTCACATGTTAATCTCTTTTCATTTCATGATTGGGCACCATAAACATATTCTCCTTATTGGGATAAATGATATTGATGCTTTGCTTTCATACGAAAAACTTTTCTTTCTACCATTTTTATAATTGAAGTTCACCTTTTAATTGGATTAACATGGACTCAAAAAATAATCTCTTTTCATTTCATGATTGGGCACTATAAACACATTCTCCTCTCTGGGATAAGTGATATTGATGCTTTGGTTCCATAAGAAAAAGTTATTTTTCTATCATTTTTCGAATTAATGTTCATCTAACGATTTAGACATATGCGGATACATATAATAATCTCCTTTTATTTCATGATTGGGAACCGTAAACACATTCTCCTAATTCAGATCAAAGATATTGATGCTTTGGTTTCATAGGAAAAACTTCTCTTTCTACAATTTTTAGAGTAAAAGTTCATCTTTCAATTGGGACAAATACAGATTCACATAATAATCTCCTTTCAT
>JBBYHL010000638.1:9168-47945 GCA_038381835.1 Adansonia madagascariensis | reverse complement strand
TGGATTTATTTATTATTTTCTTTCCTATCTTACTAATATGTTTCCTCTTGTAGGGACCTCGAACATTCATGCTTTAAAAATCATTTTCAAAATCACAAAACGATATCTCATGTTGGTATCTCTCCAATGCTAGACATGAAATATTTGATTTTTTAAACTCATCTGGAGATCATTTTCATTAAAAACCCCTATATTTCTTACCTCTCTGAGGTGCATAGGTGATAAAATTTTCATTAAAACTCATACTCGTATTTTTACAAAATTTCATGGATTAGAGGGAATTATATTTAAATAATGATAAAAATGGAATCGCGAAAACTGAGATTTAAGTAAGATATAGTTAGTGGTATCGATTTTCGGGTGTCATGGGGGTGCTATTCCTTTCCCACATGTAACCAACTCTTAAACCCTAAAACAACAAATCTCTAGTATTATTTTCAATAGCCATCTGGTCATGCCTAACTTAAAAATGATTGTGTCAACTCCAAATTTATGGCCACTTCGTGGTGGCCATCTAAAACTAGTCGAATAAGTAATTCGTCCGACTGTCTTTTACTCCTTCATGTCAAACTTAAAAACATTTTTTAAGTTGAGTGTGCTTTGGCCCTTCGGATCATTCGATTTTTGTAAAGGCTAGGCACGGGGAATGTCGAAAGCTTGGTGACTCCACTGGGGACAAAATTAAAGAGTTAGGCCTGTGACTAACTATGTCTTGCTTGGTCCTTGGTTCTTCGATTTCCATAATTATTTAGATATAATTCCTTCTCTTTTTTGCCTTCTAATCTTTTACTTTTTATGCCTTTATTTTATGATTCTTTTTTTTAGGGATCATTTTTTTTGAATGAACGTTGATTTAAATAAGTATGGTAATATGGAGGAAAATAAAAATGGTTTGATACTTTTCCTGACACATATTGTGCACTTTCATTTTGCATTAGATTCTCACCAAACACCATGTTGAAGGCTAGGATCCTACTTATTAGGAGCAAATGAACCATTTGCCTTCATGAGTAACCCTCCACATAGGCATGGCAAGAGCTTCCAAGATGTAAATTACCTATGTCTCTTATGAGTAGGTCTTTGCATTTGCATAAAGAAATACATCCACCGGGTCAAACCTGTTCTGCCAAACACACGATAGGCCCAGGATCAGGGTGCCTCGACCGTCCTTACCGGACAGAGAAGTAATTCAGATACCTATTTAGGCATTTACTTATACTCATATGGTAAGCCTTATGAGCCAAACCATGTTAAACCATACCAGAATACTGATTGAATAACTCGAAGAATAAGGTCACTCAAAGAAACATTTATTATCTTTACTCCTACTTACCATTGGTTATGCAGGCAATGATGGGTGGATGTTGACACCCACATTTATCTTTTTATTTTCATAGGATATGTTGTTATGTTCAATGGTAAATCATCTTTTAATAAATGGGTAAGGGCAAGTGAATGTCATTACTCGCAATGCCATCTTGAAATAGTCATATTTGACCAAGATGGGCCATCATGCTACATGAACGATGGCTTAGCATCACCGTTTAGATGGTCAGTCTTAATCTTTGCAAGGTATCATGTTGCTTCATGAAGAGATAATTTTAATACGAGTATGCTGGTATGCTGCTTGTTCAATGCCTTAACATTGGTGATCATCTTATCCGCCCATTGGTGTCGTACCGCCTATTCTAAGGGCAAATTTGTGTGATTCCTTCTATTTCTTACCTTTGGCCCATTATTTTGTATTGGTCACTAACTCATTCTATTTTTGCTTTTCTCTTTCACAATGTATTATTTCATCATAATTACTATCATCATGGGATAATTGGCTCTAATGGGTCAGTGTTCACCAAGGGGCATCTATCATGGAGCAACATTTTACTTCGGAGCTAAAGCCTTTTGAAGAAGTTTGAGCATGGTCAGAGCATCAACAATGTGAAGATGGAGGTATCCTTAAACTGAGGCATGCCTCAATAGTGCATGAAAGGATCAAGATAGGATACTATTAAAATGATTGGCAAGATCTGAGGATCATATGGACTAATTAGGATAGTACTAAAAAAGAATCATTCACTAAAAGATATGGAGATATTGCTCTTCTACTTCAAGTTCATTTAGATGTCGGTTTGTTGCAACTGGCCTCTTAGTTTTGGAATCCAACATACTGTTGCTTCACTTTCAATCATAAAGACTTAGTCCCCACAGTTGATGAATACACCATGATACTCAACATTGAAAAGGCAAAGGTCGACAGGATATACTGCAAAGCATTGAATCCTCTAACCTTCAAGAAAAGATTAGCTCAAATCTTCAGGGCAACAGAGTCTTGGATTGAGAGTCATATCAAAACAAAGAGGAATAGTGAATGCATATCATAGGCTATTTTAAGAGAAGAAATGGTGAGTACTGTTGACATTCGAAAAATCCAAGATATCTATGCTATGGCTATATATGGTTTGGTTATATTCCCAAAGACATCAGGCTAAATTGAAGTTACAGTACCAAATATCTTTTCTCATTTATGCTACAACATTAATCCCACATCAGCCATCCTTGTCAAAACTATTCGAGCTCTTAATTTTTGTAAAAAAAAGGGAACGCGCTAATTCATTGGATGTGCACTGTTTCTTCATATTTGGCTCGTCAGCCACTTTGTCCTTGAAGAGAATAGGATATCGTGTTGCTTCTTACCCAGCTTTAGCCCTATCTTTAAGGTACTTCAAAAGGATTGGCCTCAAGACCAATCACAAAAGCAATGGATCCAAAAATTTCAGAACCTTAAGGGGGAAGAGGTAACATGGAAGGTCTCTTGGTTTTTCCCATAAATGGTTATATACCGATGTAGAGATTATAGCTGTGTACCACTCATGGGATTATGGGGAAGTACTAGCTATACCTCTCTTTTAGTTTTTCGACAATTCCAGTGCCGTCAATTCATCCCCTTTATTCAAGACTTAGAGTTATGGGATTTTGATTATGGTTAGCCCAATTACAAGTCGAGAGTCCAGCTAGCTTTTCAAGCATGGAAATAAACCCATTGCATGGAGAGATATTGGAAATGGAGTAGTATGACCCCAAGATATGATGAATAGAGGATCTGTCATGTTAATAATGCTTTGCCCCTGTTTGGTATTGGGACATCATGAATGTCAGTTGATGAATTTCCCTCTGAAATTGAATTGCTCAAGCAAGAGTTTGAACAAGAAATGGTAACCTTTGCCAAGAAGATTGCTCGATTAAAGGAGGAAAATAGTCAATTGAAAATGGACCTCTACCTTAGGGATGGCAAGATGAGCAGGGCTGTCAAGGAGAAAAACCACTTCAAAGAGGATCTCGAGAACTTGAAAAGAGACTATGTGGCCCTTAACAAAGCAAATAAAGTCTCAAAGACTTGGAAAGTCACCTGTCGAGTAGAGGATAGAAATTACTAACCCTCAAGAAGAAACTACACCATTGGAGAGAAGCTACTAGGGTTAATAAAGAAAAGCTTGTTAGAACCTAGGCTCTCGCATCAATTTATCGAAGAAGGTATAAATGATTAGAGGCTTGAGTTTAGGATCTGAGAGCAAACCAGGCTGAAAGTGGAGTTGTGACACTCAAAATCGAAGACTTAGAGCATTCTCTTCAAGCTAGCCAAGACCAAGTCAATGCATTAGTGAGAGCCTCTGAACAGTGAGAGCAAGAATGGCTTTAAGTGGTTGATCACACATACCAAAATCATCAAGACTATCATTGCCATCTCACAGAACAGATCTAGGTAGCTCAGTTGGAGGCTGAGAACATAATGGATGTAGCCTGATCCTTGACACGTGATATCTTGCCCATCGAAGCCCACGAGTAAGAGTTGTTATATTTCTTGGACCATGTAATCAGTTAATGTAATCGTATCAGACATTTTCGAATGTAATCATATGTAATCAAGACATTTTGTTACTTTAATAAGGGATGTTATTGGTGGAGTTGTCCCTTTATCAAATTGTCCTTTTTTGCATTTGCATAACTAACCTGATCTTTTCATTGTTTTTATTGATTCATCTTTATTGCATCAAACATTTGCATACCATAAAGGCCTAATCCAAAAATAATTTAAAGTGAAGGTGATACAAAACATGAAATCTACAGTTCACCATTAGTACAACACTCGCAATCATTGGAAAGTAATGGAAAATGATGATCAAGCCCGCATCAAAAGACTCAAACTCATGTATAAGGAGTGCCAAAAGCAAACACTCTATAAGAATGAGGAATTTCAAGCATAGAATGCTAAGCTAACCAAATTGCTATCCAATGCATCGAAGCAAAAAGGGTAAACAAGCACGGTCAAAATGGGAAAAGAATCGGTGCACCTTGAAAGCAATTTAAATGGTGGCACTAAGGCCACCAACACTTAAGAAAGGGCACCACATGGGCAACACCCTCTGGCAGTGAATGTCCCACCATCCTAGCCATTTATTTATATCAGTCCTACAACATCCTATTTAATTCAAGGATTTCAAGGCATAGGCTGTTCATCGTCAAGGCCTATAGTCCTAGACCTCGATGAGCACATGGAGGAAGAGAAAACAAAGAGGCCTTCAGAAAATGATAAGGATTTAAACAAGTATCACTCATTAAAGAAGCGTCTTCAAGGTATGGAAGGAAGTAACAAATTTGAAGTCGGAGACGTAGAGTCATTAGGCCTAGTTTCGAGCCTCGTCATCTCGCCCAAGTTTAAAGTGCCTTACTTTGAAAAATACAATAGGACTACTGACCTTACTACCCATCTTCGCATGTATTATTGTAAAATGGTGGGACATGAAGAGAACGAGAAGCTACTGATTCGTTGCTTCCAAGATAGCTTGACTGGGGTAGCCCTTTGATGGTACATAAGGCTTGATCCTGCAAGAATTTAGACATGGGCAGACTTGGCATGCACATTCCTTGAATAGTATAAGCATGTGTCTGATTGGGTCCCAAATCATTTTTCTCTCATGAACATAGAGAAGAAATCTTTTAAGAATTTTAGATAATTTACTCAGAGGTGGAAGAATGAGGCAGCTCAAGTTCACCCTCCTCTAATTGAAAAAAATGATAGTTATGTTTGTTGGCACCTTGCAAGCTCCTTACTATGAAATGCTAGTTGGAAGTGCCATGAAAAATTTTACTAATACTGTTATATCAAGTGAAATGATTGAGAATGCCATCAAGAGCGACAGAATATCTCTCGAGAAAGCATCTGGATCAGTCAAAAGGATAGCAAATAAAGGTAAGGAGAAGGAAGTGAATGCAGTAGGTGAGAATCATGCTATGTTTGATCAAAGCCTGCATCCAGCACAGCCTATGTACTTCCCAAGCACTCTGAATACGGGTCTTACCCCTTATTCATTAGCACCACAACTAGTCCGCTACTGAGTTTGCTCTTGCAATGAGCTTTGCATCAAATCCTGTGCAAAATGTGACCCAAAATGCACAACCTCGTAATATGCATAATGAGAAAGCTCCAAATAACCAACAAGTATCCTGAGAAAGGGAACACTTTAAACCAGTCCTTTACTCGTATAAAGAGATCTACTCTCGCTTGTTGGTAGGCAAACTAGTGGCACCAATATTCACGGATCCAAGATCACCACCATACCACAAATGGTATGATGAGAATGCTTATTGTGAATACCATGCGAGAGTACAAGGCTACTCTATTGAGAACTACACTTTATTCAAAAGAAAGGTACAGGGTTTGCTAAAAAAAGGAGTGATCAAGATTGAGCAAGGTCCTAGACCCAATGTGGGAGCCAACCCACTCCTTAATCATGCCAAACCAAGAGTGAATGCAATAGTCAATGGAAATGGCTGTTAAATTAAAAGAAGTGTTTTAGAAGTTAAAACCCCGATGAGCAAGGTTTGGCAAGCTTTTATGAAAATTAGAATAGTAACAGATAACAAAAGTCAATGAACAAATGTTGTTGATACATCTTGTGCCACTGTGGTTAAGAACATAACTTGCAACATTGTCCATCATTCCTGAAGTTGCTCCAAGAGATGATGGATCGGTTCAAAATCAAGTTCTATGAGGAATGGGATGGACATGACAATCCATCTGTCAATGCTAATGATGAGGAAAGACCGATCGATGGTCAGATCTCTAGTTTTCTATCTCTTATAGGCATGAAGAAAAGAGCCGATGAAAGTTTTAGGCAGTACGTTGCAAGATGGATGAAGGAGGCTGCCCAAATTCATCCCTTACTAATAAAAAAAATATGATAGTTAGATTCATTGGCATGTTGTAAGCCCTTTATTACGAAAAAATAGTGAAAAGCTTCCCAAAAAACTTCACGGATGTGGTCATATTCTATGGGAGGATCGATAAGGCTGTGAAAAATGGATTAAGAAGAAAAAGTATCTACGATGACAAAGGGAAAAGAAGGATGGAGGCTAGTAAGCAATCAAAATCCAACGCTAAAGTCAGTTCATCTTTAACTCATGCTAAGTTAGACCTAAAAGAGATGATCATTGAAGAAAATTGGAAGATCATGGAAAACATAGAAGAAGTTTAGACGTCGATGAATTTGGTTTAACAAATCCTAGTGTAAGCTAAGCTACTTAATACAACCGAGAAGGTAGAAGAAAGGATAGACAACTTCTGTGATTTCCATACTATTTACAGCCATACTCTTTAAACATGCAAAGAGATTCACATAATAATTCAGAGAATGATGAATGAGGGTAGCATTAAATTCTGTGATGAAAAGCAAGCCCCATATACTGGGTCTGCAAATGCAACACCATTTGTCATGCACTAGAAGAAAAAGAGGGCAATCTCCCTTATGGGATCAAAAGGCCGTTGATTTTGTATGACAATCGACCAACAGTTAAAGTCGACCCCATTTAGCCTCCACCAAAGATCATCATTCAACTTTCATCTCCTTTCCCGTATAAAAGTGATAAGGTAATTCCTTAGAACTATGAAAGTAAAACCTTAATCATTGAAGAATCTAGCCAACAAATAGCAAGTGTTAACCTTTCAAGGGTAAACACCTAACTCGTAGCGGCCGATGTTATGCTACAACAGCATTAAAAAATAGTGCTTAGCAAGAAAATACTAATCTAGGTTTTCAAGCACCAAAGTCTGCAACCAAAAACTCAGAATCGGTAGTTGTCAAGATTAAGTAAGCGAGAAAAAAGCTATGAAATTCCTCAAATTCATTAAGCACAGTGAATATAGCATTGTCGATCAATTGAACAAGTAACCTACCAAGATATCTGTATTATCACTACTACTGAATTCTGAAGCTCACCAAAATGCTCTTCTCAAGGTCCGAAATGAGGCCTATGTCCCTCCTAACATCTCTATAAGTCAATTAGATCACCTAGTGAACAACATCACTGCCGACAATTACATATCTTTCAGCAATGATGAAATCTTGCATGGAGGAAGAGGAAGTTACAAGGCCCTCCATATCACCATATATTGTAAAGGCACTGCATTACCCAAGGTGCTCATTGATAATAGGTCAGCTTAAAATGTAATGCCCATATCATGCTTGAGCAAGCTCCCTATTGACACATCCATATCTAGAATAGTCGTACTGTCATGTGAGAGTTTGATGGAACTTGTCAGAACGTTATCGGGAACATCACAATTCCACTCTAAATCGGCCCATGTACTTACAAAGTTGACTTCCATGTGATAGACATTGATCAATCATATAACTGCCTATTAGGAAGGCTGTGGATTCATTCTGTTAGAGCAGTGCCATTATCTTTGCACCAAAAGCTAAAATTCATCATCGAGAATAAAGTTATTGGTATTAGAGGAGGAAAAGATATCATTGCTACTACCTCAACTGATGCCCCATGTGTTAATGCGACGAAAATAGCCTAGATTCCTCTTTTCAAGCCCTTGAGTTTGTCAACACAACTTATATCAAAGAAGCATTGCTAATAGTTTAGCCTCACCTATTATAGAGTACTCACATGGGTTTGAAGTTAACTATTGGTAAAGGTGCCCCAAAAAGGGACTTAGGATATGCCTTCAAAGAATTGCTAAAGCCTTGAAAGTGGTCAACCCAATCAATAAAAGTGGGTTAAGATTCAAGCGTAGTACACAACAGAAAAGAAAGCAAGCCCAGAAGAACTGTGAAAGAAGAGTGGCTCATTTGTCAGGATAAGACATAAAGGATAAGCCAATGATATTCCACCACTACGGGAAAGTTTTCATCTAGGGCGACATGTATATACTGGTTCCGCTAATGCTGTGCTCATATTGAACAAAGCATTTGAGGATATCTCCATCAATACCATCGGTGGGCTAAAGATGTTAACTATAAGTTTAGAGACTGGCTTGTGCCCTTTAAGGCTTGTTCCAAGTGTTTGGACTGAGACCGAGATTCCTGTACTATTTAAGTTAGTTGCAAAGTAATGCTATGAACTAAACCTACATGCTTTCACCCAAAAGCATTGTAGGATCCCTTGTATAGGCAGCTTTTATTAAGTATTATCAATAAAAATGACTAAGCATTTTGCATTCATTCTTTGCATTCATAATTTTTGTTGAACTTAGGCTTTTTTTCCACCTATATTTTTTTTTTCATATTTTTAGGTACCCGAATGAAGGTGACATGAATGTTCATACTGAAACCTTAGGAATTGATTTCGAGCAATCGATCTATGCCGATGAGGTTAAATCTGAAGAGGACCTTGAAGAGAACTCCATACCATTAGACCTGTTAAGACTAGTTGAACAGGAAGAAAAATAAACCTTACCTCATGAAGAATCCACTAAAACCATAAAACCTTGGAATAGAAGAAGACCCAAGAGAAGTCAAAATCAAAACCTCCCTAAAGCCATCAACTCGAGATAAACTAATAAGTCTTCTTTAGGAATATCAAGATGTGTTTGCTTGGTCCTATCAAGACATGCCATGGCTAGATACCAACATTATGATTTATAAACTTCCCCTCAAACCTGAATGCAAACCAATCCAGCAAAAGTTAAGAAGGATGAAACCAAAAATGCTCCTTAAGATCAAGGAAGAAGTCAAAAAGTAATTTGAAGCAGGATTTCATAAGGTAGCCAAATATCTTGAATGGGTAGCCAACATAGTCCCAGTTCTTAAGAAGGACGGTAAAGCTCGAATATGTGTGGATTATAAAGACCTAAACTGAGCCAGCCCTAAGGATGCCTCACATTGATACCTTAGTAGATAACACTACCAAAAAAGCACTTTTTCTTTCATGGATAGATTCTCGGGCTATAATCAAATCAAAATGGCTTCTGAAGACATGGAAAAGACCACTGTTATGACCATATGGGGAACGTTTTGCTATAAAGTGATGCCTTTCTAGTTAAAGAATGCTGGAGCAACTTACCAAAGGGCTATGGTAACATTGTTACATGACCTTATGCATAAGCAAATCGAGGTTTATGTTGATGATATGATCTCTAAGTTAACTAAAGAGAGTGAACACGTTGCCAACCTGCGAAAGCTCTTTGAAAGTCTTTGCAAATATCAGCTCAAGCTAAATCCTGCTAAATGCACATTTAGCATCACCTCCGATAACTTATTGGGGCTCATTGTGAGTAAGAAAGGAATAGAGTAGATCCTAATAAGGTTAAAGCTATCCAAAACCTACCACCACCTCGAACTCAAAAAAAAGTGAGAAGTTTTTTGGGAAAACTAAATTACATAGCCCGATTCATATCTTAGTTGACCGACAAATGTGATCCGATCTTTAGGCTACTAAAAAAATGAAATCCTGAAGAATGGAACCAAGAGTGTTATGAAGCTTTCCATAAGGTCAAACTTTAGCTTTCGAACCCTCTAGTACTTATGCCACCAGTGCTCAAATGACTATTAATTCTGTATCTACCAATCCTAGACAAGTCAATGGGCTATGTATTAGGACAATGTGATAAATTAGGAAAGAAGGAATAGGCTGTCTACTACTTGAGCAAGGAGTTTGTAGAGTATGAAAGTAATTATTCATTCATAGAGAAGTTATGTTGTGCTTTAACTTGGACAACCCAAATGTTAAGGCAATACATGCTATACCACATTACATGGTTAATTGCCAAGCTTGATCCCATCAAGTATTTGTGTTAAACCTTCACTTTGTTCGAGAGGTTAGCCAGATAGTAGGTTATGTTTTTTGAGGATGACATCATGTATGTGAACTAGAAAGCCATTAAAGGCAGTGCAATAGCAGACTTTTGGGTAAGTCGAGCCATATATGACTATCATCATTTAAACTTTGAGTTCCTTGATGAAGACTTGATGTGCATATCTAAGGCAAAGAACACGGTCAAGTATAGGTCATCATGGAGAATGTATTTTGATGGAGCTCCAAATGCACTAGGGCATGGAGTTGGGGTAATTCTCATCTCGCCAAAGGGAAACCATTACCCTTTCACAGCCAAATTAAACTTTGACTATACCAACATCATAGGACTCCAGGCAGTAATTGAAAGAGGCATTCGAGCATTACAAGTGTTTAGATATTTAGCCCTTGTCATTTACCAACTAAAGAAAGAATGGCAAACATGTGATGCTAAACTAATCCACTATGGAAGTCTAATATCGAAGCTCAAGAAAGAGTTTAATGATATTAGTTTTCATTATCTACCTCAAGAAGAGAATTAAGTTGCTAATGCCCTGGCCACTTTATGTTCCATGTTTAAAGTTAATCAAGAATCGAACATTGCTCCTATCCAAATGAGTATCTATTCATACCCAGCATATTACTAAAATATTGAAGAAGAGAAGGATGGTTTACCATGGTATCATGACATCCTTCAATACATCAAGGATCAATGGTACCCAAAAGATACCATTGAAACTAATAAGAGGACCATCAGATGATTACCTACAAACTTCATTTTGGATAGGGAGATTTTGCACAAGAAAAGTAGGGATCAAGTGTTACTCTGATACGTGGATGCCTCTAAAGCCAAAAGAATACTTGAAAAAGTTCATGAAGGATTTATGGTATGCATGCTAATGGAGACTGAATGGCAAAGCAAGTCATGTGATCAGGTTATTATTGGTTGACCCTTGAAAAAGATTCATTGACTACATTCAAAAGTGTCATAAATGCCAAATCTATGTTAACAAAATCCATATCCCACCAACACCCCTGCATGTTATGATAGCTCTATGGCTTTTTTCTACGTAGGGCATGGACATGATTGGACCGATTACCCCCAAGGCTTTTAATAGGCATCATTTCATTTTGGTCACGATTAATTACTTCACCAAATGGGTAGAGGCAGCTTCTTATGCCAATGTCACTAAATATGTCATGTGCAAATTTGTGAAACGGGACATCATCTGTAGATATGGTCTGCCCAAACAAATCATTACTAATAATGCACGCAACTTGAAAAATAAGATGGTGCAAGTAGTCTACTCTCAGTTCAAGATTCAGCATCAAAACTCCATCCTATACCATCCGAAGATGAACGAGGCAATTGAAGTAGCCAACAAAAATATCAAAAGATAGTTGAAAAGATGGCTTAGATGTACAAAGATTGGCATAAAAAGTTGCCTTTTGCTTTACATGCTTATCGTATAGCCATACAAACTTCTACAGGTGCTACTTTGTTTTCCTTGGTCTATGGCATGGAGGCTATCCTACCTATCAAGGTTGAAATCCTTTCCCTCAGAGTTTTAATAGAGTCACAAGTTAAGGAGGCTGAGTGGGTTAAAAATCGATATGAGCAACTTAATCTCATTAAAGAAAAAAGGATCAAAGCCATCTACCATGAGCAAATGTATCAAAAGTGCATGATGAGAGCCCATGCCAAAAAAGTTCATCCTCGTCAGTTTCAAGAAGGTGACCTGGTGTTCAGACAAATTCTCCCGATCCATAAAGATGCTCGTGGAAAATGGACCCTAAATTGGGAAGGGCCATACTTGGTGAAACACGTTTTCTCTAGAGAGTTCTAATCTTAGCTGAGACGGATGGTAGTGACCTATCCAACCCTGTGAATTCTGATTTTGTTAAGTACTATGCCTAAAAGGACTTTAGGATGAAAACTCGAAAGGGCATCCTATCAGTCCCAGACCTACCACTCAAAAAAATCTTAAAAAAATAAAAAAAATAATAAAAAGAAGAAAAAAGAAAACTAGCTTAAGTTGAAAACTTAAAAGGGTGGCTTAAGTGATCAGACCTTCACATTCAAATAAAACCAATCTTCCCTATATTCATAACTCTAACCAAGATACCAAGTCATAACCTAACCCATCTGTTTTGTGTTAACCACCCATCCACACTTGCATTTGAAAAATAGGAACTGCCTAACTTTAAAGCCTCCATCCCAGCACAGGGTAACTAAGGGATCTTTTTATGAGTCACCAGCACCAAAAGAATCAATTGCATAAGAGAAATCTCCAAAAGTGCTCAGTGGAGAATTCATGTCATCAGCGTTAGAGCCAGTCGACCAAGAAGACTTCTCATATCTTTTTTGTAATTCAAAACCTTCCATAATCTTATAAGTTTGTTACAAATTGTTCCTTCTTTCTTTGAATAAAAAATATTACTTGATTTCTTGCAAAATCTTATCATAGCATTGCATTTCATGTTGCATCATGTCTATCATTTAACTAATAATGCTTGATAAACAAATTTAAAACTGATAACAGGATTTCATAGTGTTACTTCAAAAGATAAAACTTTACAAGGACCTTGTTTCATGTTTAAATGCCAAGAAGAAACCCTTGAGGCCATAATCAGTTTTGCACTAGGACCTTACATCTGGAAAATATACTTAAAACCTTCCCTCAGTAAGTAGTCATGAACCCTCTGTACCTCCGAAGAGGGGACAATCTCAACATTTAAAGCCTTTAGAAATCTATAGCAAGATTGACGAACCCTAGAGAGAAGGCTACCTTACCAAAGCCAAAGAAAGCCCTAAACCATCCATTGGATTAGGCCTTTAAAGTTATTACCTTTGCATCAATTAGGAAGGCATTTACACCTCCATGCATTATGCAGCATTTAACATCTTATAGTTATCAACTCCTATATGCGAAAGTCAAATTTGTATGAAACCTAAGGTACCATTTGTTTTGATTTCAAAAATTTTCAAAGCCAACACAAGTTGGTGGCAATTACTTACCTCAGTCTTCAAAGAGCAAGACACTTATCAAAGCCCACACAAGTTGGTGGCAACTACATACCTCAGTCCTTAAAGAGTAGGACACTTTCTTATCTTAAAGTCCACGTAAGTTGGTGGTAACTAGCTACCTCAGTCCTCAAAGAGCAGGACACTTATCATAGCTTACAGAAGTTGGTGGCAATTACCTACCTCAGTCCTCAAAGAGTAGGACGCTTATCCTCAAAGAGTAGGACGCTTATCAAAGCCTACACAAGTTAGTGGCAATTACCTACCTTAGTCCTCAAAGAGTAGGACGGTTATCAAAGCCAACACAAGTTGGTGGCAACTACATATATCAGTCCTCAAAGAGTAGGACACTTCCCTATCTTAAAGCCCATGCAAGTTGGTGGCAATCATCTACCTCAGTCTTCAAAAAGCAAGATGCTAACCAAAGCCTACATAAGCTGATGGCACCACATTACTTTATCCTCAAAGAGTTGGGCATTTCCTTACCTTAAGCCTACACAAGCTGGTGACATCTCTTTCATTTTAGTCCTCAAAGAGAAAGATGCCTTTTCTTTTACTTTTAAGCCCATAAGCTGCCGGCACTTTTTTTCTTTTGGTCCTCAAAGAGCAAGACACCTTTTCTTTCATGCTTGAAAAATAGCCTAATACACTACCTGAACAAAATGGTGTCTATTTGTCATTGCTCTGTTCCTAATACTTAGCAACGGTCAAAGAGGGGCAACTGTAGACTCCTTATTTTATCCAAACTAGTTTTTAGTATCCTAGAAGTTAGGTAAAAGATGACAAAATAAAAAATAGAAATAAAGCTGGGGGATGTCGCCCGATGAAAAGTTTTTTAGGAAAGTCTAAAATTCCTATGGTCTACTTTAAAGAAAAATGCAAAAACGAGACATCAAAGGTCATTTTCAGGGTGTCATCGAAATTGTTCAGGTGAATACATGAGCTTTCCTCTCTTTGTGACCAAGATAAGACAACTCGAAGAACCTAAGGTATGTGCATGTCATATGGGTGCTTTAACACTATCACGAGGCTTTCACATTACCAAAATTTTGAATTTCCATGTGTAGTATTGATACGAGAGGGTTTGGTATCAATACCCAAGGTATGGTATCGATACCTGGCATGTTTATATCGATACGAAACTTGATAGTAGCTAAAGTTATGATTTTTGGCAAAATGTATCGATGCACAAGCATGAGTATCGATACAAATCCATGGAGTATCAATACTAGCCTCTAAGTCTTGAGACTAGAAATATTTTTTACTCTTAGTATCGATACTCAGGAGCAAAATGTACCTTGTGTATCGATACAACATGTTCTGTATCGATACATCAAGGCATTTTTGCCTAGTTTGAGCCATTTTTTAGCTTTCAAAAATCTGATTCAAACATGTTTTTAGCACCAACAATCCCTCATAAAGCATTACAAACCTTGGCTTTGGGCCAATAACCAGATTTAAACAAGTTTAGGGCCTAAGCAACCAATGCCAAAGGTCATTTTCATAAGAGATATGGTGGTAAGAAGGTGGCAGGCATATCAGTAGTTGGGAGGCTGTTGTAGCCTTTCTGATTTCTTTCTTAGCATGGCAAAACCAATAGTAATGAAGGGCAGGCTGAGCATGTTACCTGGATGTCTCCTTTTGCAAAGAAGATAACATAACAATGCCCTTGGTTTGTCTTCTAAAGTCATCGGCTAAGCATGAAGATAAATAGGGACATGGCTAGCTTAGCAAGAAGATTTTTGGTTGAAGAAAAGAAAGCCTCCAAAAAAATCACAAAGCCATTCCTAAAAATTCTTCAGCCACTCTTAGCCTCCCTAAAAAAAAACACTTCTAAAAACACTGTTTCATTGACCTCTATACTCTATTCTCGTAGCTACCCCAAACCACCATTGGAAAACCTTCAAGAACCCAACTTTTCCACACATTTTGATCCTTAAAAAGCCTCACCATCAACCATACCATCCAAAAGCTACTTTATTTCATCCTTTTCTTGCTAAATAATAGCAAAAAGAAGGAAGACATTAAGCCTACAACCACTATTTCGAGAAAGAGGGAAGTTTAAGTTTTTTGGTATATCCCCTCTACCTTGATCTTTGTAGTTTCTGTTTTGTCATTAACATCATCTTAGAAAACCCTTTTTTATGCTTTAATGGCCATCTTAGGACTCCTATACATTTTTATTGATTGTGGTTATGGTAGTTTAGGATTTTGATGTCCTTGGTGCTACATGTTGTTTGGTTGACTAATTATGCTCATGCATTTCCTAGAAGCTTGATAGGGTCCATTAAATAAAAACACCTTTTTAGCAAAATCTTTTTAAACATGTTCATCCTAAGTATGTTCATGCATCTATCTATCATCTCTATGCATTTTTTGTCATCTTTTCTATGAAAAATGTCATCCTTGCTTGTGCATATATGTCCTTCATATCTGTATCATTTTATGGTACTTTGCCTATGTTGAGATGCTTGCTTGAGTGCTAGGAAGCCTGATTTCAAAAATATCCCTAAGTAAGCACATGCTATCTCCCATATGAGGAGAATAACATGGGCTTAAGATTTTTATGAAGTTGGTTTTCCAACCTCGGGGGCAAAGCAAGTATTTGATTCTGGATTCATAGAAGAATGAGTACAAGAATACTAGTTTTTCAAAAAAAATGAAATGAAGTCTTTTGGTTGAAAAATGTGAATCCTTGGTCCTTAGCCAAACACCCTCATGATGGCATGGTCAACGAGTTGCTCCATTATCCTAAACTACTCTGGGACTTTGGAATGAACTCGTGACGCCTATGCCAACCCCTTATCTCGGTTACAGATGTATGAACATCCATGGCCTGAGCTTAACCAAATGAAAAACCAAAAATACTGAACACCTCCCCTGTATTGTTCTAGCAACATGGTGGTCTGGTTTTGAAAAATTATTTAAAAATAAAAAATGATTTATCTAGAATGTATTGGCATTTTTCCTTTGAGGGGTTTCAAATTACCTTTCCAATGATATCTTATTTACCTTCAGATCATCTTGGATGAAATGGTTATGATTTTTCAAACCTTCACTATCCGAAACCCTTGGATCCAGCGAGTAGTCTATTGTTTGGGCTGTTTTGATGCAACAAACAACATTTTTAAATCCCTTGAATATTTTCCCATAGAGTTCATGAAATTCGCTTTTTAAAATGGCATTATTCCCTTTTTTTAATTCCAAATAAATCTAAAATGATTTTTCAAGGTCTATCAAACCTTTACCCTGTGCATGCTGCAGTGTCGAGACAAGTTGAAATTCAAAAATTAATTCCACCTAGAATGTGATTTTCTAGGATTTTTGGAAAATTTTTTATATTAATCTTTATCAAGTTAATTTTCCAACGGTACCTCGTTTACCCCTCTGAAACCTCGGATAAGCTCAAAATAAATTCATAAAGAGAAATGACGCAATGTTGTCATCTATTTCTAACCTAATTTCTAAAATGCTTTTATTAAGGCATTTATACACCTCATGATCTACTCGGCTTATTCCCATGACCTAAGCCCTTTAGACTCAGACCAAGGCTAAACAAAAAGGGAACATTTTAGCTAAACCTTTGGCTCTCAATTTTCAAATGTCCCCTTATCCAAAAAATGATCCATTCCTCTTGAACGTCAAAAATTTTCATTTCTGGGGATACTCCAACCCCATTACTCCGAAGGGATACTCCAACCTCACTTTTACCTAAAAATAACATCAATACTCCAACCCTATTTTTACCTCAAAATGACATTAAATTTTTATTTTTAGGGATACTTTAACCCTATTACTCTGAGGGGACACTCTAACCCCCCTTTTACCTCAAATTTAATATCAAACTTTCATTTTGGGGATACTCTAGCCCCACTCTTCTGAGGGGATACTCTAACCCTGCTCTTCATATTCCTTCTAAAATCCAAGCTTTTCTCCCTCTCGAGTCATCGAAACCTTTTTCTCCTTAAATTAGCATCGAATCTGATTAAGTCTTAACATTGTTGTCTCAATTATTCATAATAATTGAAGACAACTACGAGATACATCTCGATCATCCCTCTTGTTTATGAATTTTGTTTGTTTATTTTTATCTGGATTTATTTATTGTTTTCTTTCCTATCTTACTAATATGTTTCCTCTTGTAGGGACCTCAAGCATTTAATCATTTTCAAAATCACAAAACAATATCTCATGTCAGTATCTCTCTATGCCAGACATGAAATATTTGATTTTTTAAACCCATAAGGAGATCATTTTCATTAAAAACCCTTATGTTTCTCACCTCTCTGAGGTGCATAGGTGATAAAATTTTCATTAAAACTTGGACTCATATCTTTACAAAATTTCATGCATTAGAGGGAATTATATTTAAATAATGATAAAAATGGAACCAAGGAAATAGAGATTTAAGTAAGATATAGTTAGATGGTACCAATTTTCGAGCATCGTGGGGGTTCTAATCCTTCCCCACATGTAACCAACTCCTGAACCCAAAACAACGAATCTCTAGTATTTTGTTTAACAGGCATCCGGTCATGCCTAACTTAAAATGATTGGTGGCGACTCCAAATTTATAGCCACTTCATGGTGGCCATCGAAGACTAGTTGGATGAGTGATTCGTCCGATGGTCTTTTACTCCTTCATGTCAAACATCAAAATATTTTTTAAGTCAAGTGCGCTTTGGCCCTTCGAATCATCCGAAGTTCATAAAGGCCAAGCACGAGGAATGTCAACACAAGTAAAACAATTTTATGTCAAGTAAATAATATAAAATAATTAAATAATTATCTAATAATTATTTAATTTTTTAAATATAATTATTTGGCTTTATTTAATAAAATCCATAAACCATGCCAGCAATAGATATTATCTTCATAAGATATTCTTATCTTTATTACCAAATTAAGACATCTCTAATTAGGTTTCATAAATTTAATTTATATTTTAAATTATTCTTAATTAAACTAATTAAATTAAGTTCTCCTCATTATAACCTTTCATTTAATTAAGTTGTACTTAATCAAATCTTGGTTTTAATCTAATAGATCATTTTATTATGCTTGGCCCATTCGGCTTCCATCATACCAACAATAAATATAATTACCTAATTAAGTGTGCTTATATTTATAGACCAAGATGGGCCTCTAACAAGGCATCAAGGCCACCTGATATGTAGGAAGAGTCAATATACCTCTTTAAGAAACTTTTTCGTAACTAGCCTCTCTATCTACTTCGATCCTGTTACCAAATATCCCGAAAAGACCATGAGCATGGTGCTGTGTCTACTCATGTATCCATCCCTATTAGTTTCTGTAGCTTTCAGTTAACCTTATGAATTTAGAGAAATAATTTCTTCTAAATTCATCATGTATTGGCCAATGACTTTATCAAGTTAACTAAAGCCAATAACATATCAGATATGCCTTTATTGTCACTTGGAGTGGTGAATCCTCTCTAGATTACCTATCCACCTTTGTATGGTTCATGCCATACCCAAAAATCACCCTACCATAGGCATCCATCTATTGTGGACCTATTGTGATGAAATCAAAGCATGACATACCCTATACAAAAGACTTAGTATCACAAGTGTGAGGACTAATATACATAACTGGCATATGAGGATGTAATCACAGACACTTGAGTGACTTATACTAAATAAAGTTCTCATATAGGCCATGTTTAGTGAATTTGTTTCTACAAAACAAATACACATATGCTATCCTTAAGTATCTTTATATTTTAACTTGTATAAGATCAAAAGATTGCATGCAGGCGTGGCATATGCTAGTCTTTGTGCATTGTCAATGTCTCACCTTGACAATATGATGGCTAGGAATGTTTTTAGAAATACAACTTTAATGCATAAGGATCTTATTACCAACTTTGCAAAGGCCATTATGTTCCATGGGCTTCATCCAATTAGTATTTGGATGATTGTTAATCATGCTACTAACATGAAGGAAAACCTTGAATCACTAACATAAGAGATTGGTTTGCATTATTAACTATTATATGCCTTATCCAATCTGATTGGCTTTAGGACATATACCAACATCTCTTACTTGCACTAAGCCACTTGCTAACCCATCTAACACTAAACTCTTTCGATTAGCAATTATGTCTTAACTTGGACAAAGCTTTAGTATTATCATGGGAATATGTTTTGGTTACATTCATGCTAATCTCATTATCAAGGTCATTAATTATTCGAATCACAACGAGACCCAGATTTTAATCATATGGCTCAGTTGTTACTTTAACAACTATTAGGAATCTTTTATTAGCTTATAAGATAATGATCCAACTATAACTCCTTTTGTGAGCCTAAACCAAAGAGTTTGTTTATGACCTATAGGGTATAAACATGCAATCCTCTCTAGTTTGGAACACTTCCAAATAACTACATTTTTAACAACATGGCTATTTATCACTAAGTCAAATTATGATCTTTAACGTTTAAAGAATCATAAATGCCTCTCACTAAATCCAACATGTATATATTTAATGGGAATTGGATTCAAAAACTATTTTTAAATCCTATAAGTTATAGGCCATTTAGTATTCTCAACATTATTGCAAGTGTATGTTTGACAATAATATGACCATAACATAGAAGATCTTTTATGTTTAATGATTTAGTGAATAAGGATTGAATCTGTGCTCAACATTAAATGCTAGTAATCATCCTTAATTGGGATGTAAATGCTAAAAATAGACATCTAATGTATTTGAATAAATTAAGATTATATTTCATAAACACGAATCAAGAAAGCAAGCTTTAATCAATATCAACAAGGTTGCCTTCACCTATGGTCCATCTTTACTACTTATTTCATTTAGGCCTCACAATATGTCACATATATTTAAACACCAAATTCTAGGTATCATGCACCAAAAGAAGTGAATTAATCTTAATGTATATCTAATACTAAAATTTTTTTAAGTTTCATAATTTTGATCATATCAAATATTCCTTGCAATCTTTATTCTATTAATCTAGCTCACAATAATGTTGGCATAGTCCTTTATCATTTCCATTATCTTTTTGCAATAGAAAGTATATGGACAATGCATGGATCATTATCCATCTAAAGTGATCAAGTCTTGAAATACATCCTATCATATAAGGATTGATTAGGCTACTTTTTGATATCTTGCTAAGGAACAATGCCTTAGGGATGTCGAACCTCTCACTATTATTATCCTTATAGAGCAATTCTTTAAGGTTTCAAATGATATCATGAGCTTAAATAGCCATTTATTCCTTCTAGAGTTCAAGCGCCATACTAGCCATAATCACAATATGGATTGATCAAGGTCACCAATATGAACTTGATAAATTGCACCTAATGTTATGGGCTATTCTTGCCTATGCCTTTAATGTGGGACAAGTAAACAGAGTCTAGCCAATTAAGCTTATTAGCATCATGTATGCTACTTAGCGATAGCTATTAGTCATATTATGTTTATATCCATTATAAACCAAAATATATTTTTGTAGTTAATAGTTTGCAATTTCAATCATTTAGTAAGGTTTTACAACTTTAATGATTGTCGTCATTATTTTATCGACATTATAGCCCTCAACTATAATACAAAAAGTTCAATATTTGAGTCTTCTTAATGAGCTAGGTACCCTTTTCATCCTTTTATAACATGAGTTTGCCCAACTATTCACAAAATAAGTAATTAGGTAGATAACATAGCCTACTAATTGCATCTCTATGCAACTCCTAGATTAGTTAGGTGGTAACTTTTACCTAAATATATAATATATATTTCACATAACCATTACCTTTAATACTATAGGGTCAAGTTTGTACACATTCGGGCAACATGGCACGAGTTCAGTAAAACCCATTATTTATAACTCAAGTAGCTTAAACAAAAGAGACTTTAGGTTTTCCTAACAAATCCCTGTGGTTGGAAATCAGGTACCCTGTTATAATATAATGGAAGGCGTCATATGATGTTTAGGCACGGGCTTAATATTTTATGAGGGATTTTTATAATTTATCTTAGGTCTCATTGCTTTATTTGATTAGCATATATGGCATTTATTCAATCATACATCACATATGCAATCCACTAGGATGATTATAGACTTTATCTATTTAGTTTCCTTCAGCCATTATGGAACTAGTTAGTTAAATTCCTAGGGATATCGTACAAGGTCTTTGCAAGTCCTGATGATGATCTCCTTGGTCACTTTTCCTTGGTGCCTTCTTTTTTACATCTTGGATAACGTAAATTCTAATCTTAACCTAAATCTAAATCTACATGTCCTATGCAACAATTACATATCTTTGTAAGAAACCTTGAGTTACATTCGAGGGGGTTAGGTAAAAAGAGAAGTCACAACCCAGAATTAAAGAAGAAGGCAAGGTTCCCAGACCCTATTTATGAAATAGATATGGAAAGAAAAATTCAACCATCCATGTTCAGTAAAACCCATTATTTATAACTCAAGTAGCTTAGACAAAAGAGACTTTAGGTTTTCTTAACAAATCCCTATGGTTGGAAATCAGGTACCCTATTATAATATAATGGAAGGCGTCATATGATGTTTAGGCACGGGCTTAATATTTTATGAGGGATTTTTATAATTTATCTTAGGTCTCATTGCTTTATTTGATTAGCATATATGGCATTTATTCAATCATACATCACATATGCAATCCACTAGGATGATTATAGACTTTATCTATTTAGTTTCCTTCAGCCATTATGGAACTAGTTAGTTAAATTCCTAGGGATATCGTACAAGGTCTTTGCAAGTCCTGATGATGATCTCCTTGGTCATTTTTCCTTGGCACCTTCTTTTTTACATCTTGGATAACGTAAATTCTAATCTGAACCTAAATCTAAATCTACATGTCCTATGTAACAATTACATATCTTTGTAAGAAACCTTGAGTTACATTCGAGGGGGCTAGGTAAAAAGAGAAGTCACAACCCAAAATTAAAGAAGAAGGCAAGGTTCCCAAACCCTATTTATGAAATAGATACGGAAAGAAAAATTCAACCATCCATAACCTAGTCATACTAAAGTCTAGTCCATAATCATCCTCATGCTAACATAATCGTATTATAAGCATGAATTAACATGAACATAGCTAATATCATTTACTAATCATGTCTATCATTTGCATAAGCCTCTTCAAACAATTTGAGATGATTTATCAAATTATTTAGTAATTTCAGTTCTTTAATTAAAATATTTTTAATTAAACTCCTAACTTTTAGGAAACTTGTCTTAAATTGCTTATTACCTAACTTTTAGGTTGTTTATCTTAATTAGGACATTATCCAACTTTTAGATAATTTTGTTTTAATTTAGAAAAAGCATCCATTTTAGGAAACTTATTTTCCAAAAACTATTTTACAAACTTGTTTTCCCAAAAACAACATTTTAAGACATTATATTGGACATTACCTATCTTTTAGGTTATTTATCTTAATTAAGACATTATCTAACTTTTAGATAACTTTTATCTTAATTTAGACAAACTATTTAACATGTGATATTCCTAAACCATTTAGGAAAATAATTTATAGCTTTTTCTAAGTCTTTGTAATTGATCCATATTTAATTTTAAAAAAATAATTTTTTTACATGATTAATATTTACTCTAATCACATTAGAACAAATCCTAATCGTATTAGGGTTAATCATTTAAGTTAAATATATATTTAAATTAAGCAATTTAATTGAATTATAATTCCATGCTTATTCTATTCTCTAATTCATATCTCAAGCAATTTGAGAAAATTAATAGAATTGGATAATTATGTTTGATGATAAGTAAAGGTTTTAATAGAACACAACCGCTCGAGGAGTCCTAGTCCAACTAGGATTCTACTCCATGCATGGCTATCTTAGCCATTCTAATTGAACTTAAACACTATTGTCTTCCAGCCACCAAACCTTTGAAAATACAGTAAATTTTCAACAACTATTTGCTACCGTGGATGCTTTATTAAGATCCTAAGAAGAGAGAAAATAATGTCGCACACCAAGTGTACCTGCTATGGCCCAGAATTGAAATGTTTTGAACCTTGATTTTAACCTGATTTTTCTAGCAAGAATTATGAACATTTCATGAAACTTTCAAGGTGGAAAAACATGAAAAAAATTCGCTACAATAGCTGCTGAAAATTTTAGAACCATTTAAACACTGAAACGGTGCCATTCTAATAATAGTCAACCCTAAAACATTGACAGATGACTCAAATATCAATTTAATTAGAGAAAACATATTTTAAACTAATTACTATTGATAATAAACATGGATTAACATGTAGGAAAATTAAAAATTAGATAGAAACAATTCTTCAAATGTAAATTCAAGAAACGGATCAAAACAACATCAAAACAACCCAAAAGGCTCAAGACATGTTATGACTTTAATCCAAATTAATTAAAACAATTTTAATCAATTATTTAAATAGTTTTAAACATGACTAAAGCAAAAAAATTATACGTTGTTCAAAATTAAAAATTAATGAAAAAAATTATTTTTCAAGAATTTTACCAAAACCAAAAAATCATTAAATCTACACAAAAATCAATCAGATTGATTAGCACCAAAAAAGGCATGCTAGATGACATGTAATCTACAACCCTTAGCCTTTGACACCATTGAAAGGGAAAATTTGGGCATACACATATTGATATAGGCATAAAAAATTTAATCAAAATTATATTTACGCAGTAGAATTAAATAAAGAAATTCTCTGATTTCTTTAGGATCTTAGGAAAAAAATGTACATGTGATTGGATAGTAATTCTAAAACACAAATCTGTTAGAAATCATACGTACCTAGGAACTCATAACATTAAGCATGTTGATCTCCACACAAATGCACCATAGATTGATTATTAAATCTCTTTTTGAGGCCAAAAGTAGCATAACTATCCTTCCTTTAACAATGATCTACACAGATGACTATTGGAGCCTTCATGAGGTCTGGTGGTTCTCCAGTGCTAGCTAGAAGGCGTCTTAAGCCTTAATCAAAGGGTATTTTGCCAATAGGTTTAGATCTAATGTGATCCGAGAATGATTCCCTTACCTAGTGTACTAAAAAGAAGGAGAAATAGCTCCATAGTGAAGTGGCTATTTTTTGCAAATGCCAATAAACGAATCCAAAATTCATAATTCTTAATTTTAGTTGATTCCATTAACATAGAAATTAATTTTCTACCTTTATAGTGATCAAAAACACTTTAGGATTACCTAAAATTCTAATTGAAATGTAAGAGGCTTAGGGAAGCTATGATTTTGGGATTTGACCAATTTGACAACCTTTGTGGAAAACTAATCTCTCAATGCTAGGAAACTACTTTTACATTTTTGTTGTGTCAAAAACGATTCAATAACACTAAAAAAAACCATGATAATGCAAAGAGAGCTTAGAGAAGCATAGTTGTTATGCCAAACCCCTTAAGAAAGTCTAAGGTTGGTGCCTAAGTTTTTATATTGCTTCTTATCTACCAAAAAAGTCTAATAATGTATTTAAATACACCCTAAGCTAGGTTATGCTTGATTATCAAGTCAATTGAGCCTAATACTAACATACCCAAAAGGCGGCCCAACTTTAAAGTGTTTCTTGAAACCTATTTAAACTATTTTAATTAGCTTGTCTAAGATAGGGCCTAAATAGTAACTTAGAATATTTTAGCCCAATAGTGCACCAAGGATGCTATTCCATGTGCCAAGTCCATTAGCAAGCCCAACTTGGAATAGTTAATAACTAAAATCTATTAACTTGATAATTAGGGTTTTTAGCCCAACCCATAAATTTTTTAAGGATAAAAATACAAGAAATCACTAATATTTCAACATAAATCAACATGAACATAACATAATAAATATTACAAAACACATATTCATTAAAGGTAATATCATTATTACAAATAAACATAAAATATTATAATAAAAATCAACACCAATACAACAAAAATCAAATATATCAACAAAATTTGTAAACTTTAATCATTGTCTTCATGCTTGGCCTTTCAACATGGAATGAAACCCATGAGCTCAACCAATCCTAAATCTCACTAAAATAAGGAATCAAACAAGAAATAAACACAAATTAAAGTTTTTACAAAAGAAGTTACCTTGGAAGCTTAAATACATGAAGAAAACCTAAATAATTTAATAGATCTTTGGTGTTTTTGGTTCTTGGAAGGCATTAGCTCTCATTGAAAACTTCTTCCATTTTCATTTTTGAGGAAGAATTGGCCAAGAACCCTCTTGAAGGTTCTTGGCCGAATGGCATTAAATTTATCCCTTTTTTCTTATTTATTTAGTTATTAATTAATTAATTAATTTTTCATTACTTTTTTTACCTTTTTTCATCTTGATAAGATTTTCATTTATAATTTTTGACTTTTAGTGAGTTATGTCAGCAATGACATCGTCAAGGTCTAGGTAATTTTGCAAGATATTTACATAATATGTAAAATTATACAGTAAAATTTACTTAGAAGGATTAAATTGTAAAAATTAAAAAATTATGCATTTGAAACAAAATTTCATATTCAATTTAATTTAATCTAATAATAAACACCTTTTTTAATTTATAAAAAATATTTAAAATAATAAACTCGTAAAATTTCACAGGAAAAACCTTACTAGAAAAAATTATTATATGTGAAAAAAATGCAAAACTCATATAATAAATTTAATTTTCACAAACCAAATTAATATGAATTTCACAATAATATTTGAAGAATTTTAAAAATTATAAACTCAAAAAAATCTTGCCAAAAAAATTATAGAGTAGAAAACCCGTATTTTGAAAACGAAAAAATTATGAAAGAAAATGCGAAAGCCATAAAATGAATTTTTCAAAACTGAATTAATATGGATTACAAAATAATATTTCAAGAATTTTCAAAATTATAAATTAAAAAAAATCCCCCCAAAAAAATTATAAAGTAGAAAACTCTTTATTATAAAAACGAGAAAAATTATAAAAGAAAATGAAAATTTAAAAAATAAAATAAATTTTTTAAAACTGATTTAATATGGATTAAACAATAATATTTGAAGAATTTTTAAAAATTATAAATTCAAAAAATTCTCCCCAAAAAATTGTAAAGTAGAAAACTTTATATTTTTCAAAAAGGGAGTGAATTTTTCAAAAGTCATAAAATAAAGTAAATTTTTCAAAAAGGATTTAATATGGCTTAAACCATAACATTTGAAGAATTTTACAAATTATAAATTTAAAAAAATCCCTTGAAAAAATTACAAAGGAAAAAACTCTGTATTTTGAAAAAATTATGAAAGAAATGCAAACTCGTAAAATAAAGTGAATTTTTCAAAAAAAATGATTTAATATGAATTAAACAATAATATTTGAAGAATTTAAAAAATTATAACTTAAAAAAATCTTCCCGAAGAAATTTATATAGTAAAAAACTCTGCATCTTGGAAGTAGAAAAAATCCTAAACCTTATAACAAATAAATGAAATTTAAAAAAATTGATTTAATGGTAGTTAAATGTGAATATTTAAGGAATTTTAAAGTTCAAAAGTTGAGAAAATTTCATCAAAATTAGAGATCAAGGAAAGCTCATATTTTAAAACTAAAAAAATTTTCAAAAAATACATTCAAACTTATATAAAATGAATTAAATAAAATATATTATTCAAAATATTAATTTATAAAATGGTAAGATGAAAATCTGAAATTCAAAATAATTTTTTTAAAAAAATTTCACGAGAATAATACTTATGGTATTGTGAAAAATTCAAAATTCATTACTAAAATAGGCAACTTGACACCTTATGGTATAAAGTACCAATACGAATATTCCTTGAATATTTCAAATCTTTTTGGAGGCTGCATTAACATAAATACCATCTAAGTTAGTAAAAATATATGATAGTTGATTTCTCTAATTTTATGAAAAATTCTTGAAAAATTCCTAAAATTAAGAAAATTAATTATGATATCATTCGTAGAAATAGATTTTCAAGATTTTGGCAAGAAAATATTAAAAAATATTTTTTGCTTAAATATTCATCTTGTTTATCCGAAATTAGAGATCAAAATATGACATTTTCTATCATGTGAACTTATGACCATTTAAATATGGATAAAAAGGTTTTGAGAATGTCTAGTTCATTTGAAAAAATCATTCTGAATGAGGTCGGCCGTTAAGTTTTAAACCTTGGATATTAAAGATTATTGAGAAAGGGATCTGAACGAAATTAAGTGTTTATAGCTGCCCCTTTTTGACCATTGCTGATAATTAGGAACAAGGCAAAGACCAAATAGACATAATTTTGTTTGGGTTGTTGGGCTTTGAAAAATAATTTAAACTAATAACGAACATAAAAACTATTTAACCTAAAGAAAAACCCTAAATTAAAACAGTGACTTGGGTAAAACCTATATAAAAAGGGGTTGACTAGGATGAAACCATACGAGTTAACGAAAAAAAAGCTAACCAAGACAAAATCTACAATTCAACATAGGTAAAGGATGAAAGGTTGATCGGGGCAAGACCTACGAGTCAACGAAAAGAAAAGTTGGCCAAGGCAAAATCTATGGGTCAACATAAGTAAAGGATGAAGGGTTGACCAGGACAAAACTTACTAATCAATAAATGAAAAGGGATGACCAGGATAAAACCTACAAGTCAACAAATGAAAGAGGTTGATCAGGATGAAACCTAGAAGTCAATGAAGAAAAAGGGTTGATCAGGATGAAACCTATAGGTCAACAAATGAAAATGTTAATGGGGACAAAACCTACAAGTCAACGAGGATAAAGGGTTGACTAGGATAAAATTAATAAATCAATGAATAAAAGGGGTATGACCGAGACAAAACTAACAAGCCAAAGAATAAAAGGTTAACTGAGATGAATTAACAAGTCAACAAATAAAATGGGTTAATCACGATAAAACTAATAAGTCAACATATAAAAGGGGCTGATCAGGACAAAACTGATAAGTCAACAAACAAAGGGTTGACTAGGACAAAATCGACAAGCCAACAAATGAAAAGGGTTAACTGGGATGAAATCATAAGTCAACATATAAAAGGGGTTGACGAAGATAAAACCCATAAGTCAATAAATAAAAAGGGTTAACTAGGATGAAACCAACAAGCAACATATAAAAGAGGTTGATTGAGATAAAATTGGCAAGTCAATGATAAAAGGGTTGATTGGGATAAAATTGATAAGTCAACAAATGAAAGAGACTGGTAGGGACAAAACTGATAAGTCAACATAGAAAAAGGGTTAACTGAGATGAAACCTACAAGTCAACAAATGAAAGGTTGATTGGGACGAAACCAACAAGTCAACAAATGAAAAAGGTTGACGGGGACAAAATCAATAAGTCAACATATAAAGGGGGTTGGCTGAGATGAATCCTATAAGTCAACAAATGAAAGAGACTGGCCAGGATAAAACTGATAAGTCAACATAGAAAAGGGGTTAACTGAGATGAAACCTATAAGTCAACAAATGAAAGATTGATTGGGATGAAATCGATAAGTCAACAAATAAAAAGGGTTAACTAGGATGAAATTGATAAGTCAACATATAAAAAAGGTTAACCAAGCTGAAACCTATAAGTTAATAAATAAAAGGGGTTAACTAAGACGAAACCAACAAGCAACATATAAAAAGGGTTGATCATGATGAAATCGATAAGTCAATGATAAAAGGGTTATTGGGATAAAATTGATAAGTCAACAAATGAAAGAGACTGGCTGGGACAAAACTGATAAGTCAACATAAAAAAGGAGTTGACTGAGATGAAACCTATAAGTCAACAAATGAAAGGTTGATTGGGATAAAACTGACAAGTCAACAGATAAAAGGGTTTAACAGGGACAAAATTAATAAGTCAACATATAAAGGGGGTTGATTAAGATGAATCCTACAAGTCAACAAATGGAAGAGACTGGCCAAGACAAAACAGATAAATCAACATAGAAAAGGGGTTGACTGAGATGAAACCTACAAGTCAACAAATGAAAGGTTGATTGGGATAAAACCTACAAGTCAACAAATAAAAGGGGTTAACTAAGACGAAGCCAACAAGCAACATATAAAAGGGGTTGATCGGGATAAAATCGGCCAATCAATGATAAAAAAGTTGATTGGGATAAAATTGATAGGTCAATAAATGAAAAAGACTAGCCAGGACAAAATTGATAAGTCAACATAAAAAAGGGGTTGATTGAGATTAAACCTATAAGTCAACAAATGAAAGGTTGATTGGGACAAAACCAACAAGTCAACAAATAAAAAGGGTTGACAGGGATAAAATCAATAAGTCAACATATAAAGGGGTTGAGTGAGATAAATCCTACAAGTTAACAAATGAAAGAGACTGGTCAGGACAAAACTGATAAGTTAACATAGAAAAGGGGTTGACTGAGATAAAACCTACAAGTCAATAAATAAAAGGTTGATTAGGATGAAACCGACAAGTCAACAAATGAACAGGGTTGACAAGGACAAAATCAATAAGTCAACATATAAAAGGGGTTGATTAAGATGAATCCTACAAGTCAACAAATGAAATGGGTTAACAGGGATAAAATCAACAAGTCAACATATAAAAAGAATTGATTGAGATAAAACCTACAGTCAATAAGATTAAATGGTTAACTATGGCAAAACCTATGAGTCAACAAAGATAAAGGGTTGATAGAGGCAAAACCTATGGGTCAACAAGGATAAAGGGTTGATTGGGCAAAAAGTACGAGTCAGCAAAGGTAAAAGGTTGACTGGGGCAAAACTTACGTATGGACAAGGATAAAGGGTTAACTCGGGCAAAACCTAGAGTTAACACCGGTAAAGGGTTGTGTAACATTTGAAACTTGATCCATTATTAGAATGAAGGACTTACCTTTCAATTTTGAGAGTATAAGCATGAACATCATTTTCGTTCCACGTCACGCTTAACTCTTTTTGCAAATTGTTGAATACAAATACACGTATAATGTAGATGATGACTTTATTATATTTGAACTTGAGGGTATTTTTAAACTATTCTTAATATGTTTTCTATTTTAAAGGTGTGCTTTTTCTTGCAGTTGAAGGCATTTTCAAAAAATGTTGCAAACATTTGTATTTCTTTTTAGGCAAAAGAGTTAGCCCAAACCTCAATTTGAAGGTAACTTCAAAAAATGTTATGGATATTTCTTTTCTTTTGGAAATAGGAGCCCCTGATTGAATTTGAAGTTGAATGCTTTTTTCGATACTTGGATTTTAAATCATTAATGGGTTATCATATGTTTGTTACACGAAATCCTTCTTCTAATCTTTATTTCAAGGATTTGGTAATTATTTAATTTTTCATGAAAGGTCACTAAATATCAAATTAGTGCTTATCAACTCAATGGCATAAACTTTTATAGTTGGATAAGAATCTGCTCGAGGCATATTCTAGGAATTATAGAATAAGATTTACAATTGGATAAGTATCTGCTCGAGGCATACTCTAGTACCTGCTTGAGGATATTCCAGTATCAACAAAATGGCACAACCTTATATAGTTAGATAAATATCTCGGTACCCTAACAGACACTAAAATAATCATGAAGTAGCAAACGTATCCTAAATATGCACCTTTAGCATAAACGCATCCCGGTTACTATCTAGGGCTCGGTTCTAGGTAAAATTACCATAATGGACACTAAAATAATTATGAAGTAACAAAACCTATCCTAAATATGTACCTTTGGCATAAAAGCATTCCGACTACTATCTAGGAGTGGGTTCTAAGTAAAATTACCAAAATACTCATAGGGTATACCTTTGATGTGAAAGTATCTCGGTATCCTAGTGGATACTAAAATAATCATGAAATGAAGAATTGATCCTAAATAGGGAAATTAAAATTCTAAAGTTGGCTTAAAATGCAAAAATTGCAATGAAGCCCTTAAAATTTTAAAAATTTCATTTTATGCCCTATAAAACATCGAGAGCATATGAAAAGTTTTAAAATTTTCTATACCGATAGGAAAAACCATAGGAATAATAGAAATATTTAAAGGTGACTAAAATAACCATTTTACCTCTAAATACTAAAATTTATTATTTAGTCTGTAAACTTTTCAAAATTTATATTTAAGTCGCTGCATAAAAAACATCATAAAAGATCACGAACATATGAAAAACACAGCAAGCACATCCCTAAAGATTTGTCTAACCACCTTGGCCTTGAAACAAAAATTTTTAACCTTTTACAAATTAGTCACAAAACTTCCTAAATTTGTATTTTGACCCTTATATTGAAAAACATCACAAAAAATCATCAAACCAACTAAGAATCAACATAAAAAATCATGGCAAAATATACATGAAGGTTCGCCAAGCACTTTTAGCCATAAAACATAATTTTTTGGCATTTTCCAATTTAGTCCCTAAACTTTATAAAATTGCAAAGTGGCCTTAAAGTGTTAAAAACACCTAAAACATGTTTACAAAAACATAAATCAGAGTTCCCATGGTTCATAAAGCTTTCGGCTAAGACAAAATGGCCTAAAAAAGCTTTTACATATTTTATCATTTAGAGCCTGAACTTTTTAATATTTACAAAATATCCAAAAAAACATGAAATCATCTCCAACAAGCCACCCATAAATTCGGCCAAGGCATAGAAAGCATTGAGACAAAATATTTTCAATAATGAAATTTCATAAATAATATCATAAATTCATAAACAAATTTTTTTAAGCATAAAAGTACAAGAAATCACTATTATTTCAACATAAATCAGCAAGAATATAACATAATAAATATTACAAAACACATATTCATTAAAGATAATATCATTATTACAAATAAACATAAAATATTATAACAAAAATCAACACCAATAGAAGAAAAATCAAATATATCAAGTAAATCCATAAACTTTAATCATTGTTTTCATCTTGGCCTTTCAACATAGAATGAAACCTATAAGCTCAAGCAATCATAGACTCACTAAAATAAGGAATCAAAAATGAAATCAACGAAAATTAAAGTTTTTACAAAAGAAGTCACCTTAAAGGCTTAAAAAACATGAAAAAAAAAAAAAGCTAAATAATTTAACATATATTTGGTGTTTTTGGTTCTTGGAAGGCATTAACCCTTCTTGAAAACTTCCTCAATTTTCATTTTTAAGGAAGAATAGGCCAAAAACCCCCTTGGAGGTTCATGGTCGAATGGTATTAAATTTCTCCCTTTTTTCTTTTATTTATTTATTTATTTATTTATTAATTTTTCATTACTTTTTTAACTTTTTTCTTTTTGATAAGTTTTTCATTTATAATTTTTGCATCATCAAGGTGTAGATAAGTTTGCAAGATATTTATATGACATGTAAAATTATACCGAAAAATTTAAAAATAATTTATTTGAAACAAAATTTTATATGACCAATTTAATTTAGTCTAATAATAAAATCGATTTTTAATTTACAGAAAAAATATTAAAAATAACAAACTTGTAAAATTTTACGAGAAAAATTATTATCATGAAGAATTGTTATATGTGAAAAAAATGCAAAACTCATATAATAAATTGAATTTTCACAAACTAAATTAATATGAATTTCACATAACATTTGAAGAATTTTAACAATTATAAACTCAAAAAAATCCTACCAAAAAATTTATGAAGTAAAAAATTCTGTATTTCAAAAATGAAAAAATTATGAAAGAAAATGCAAAACTCATAAAATGAATTCTCCAAAAACTTCTTAGTATGGATCAAACAATAATATTTCAAGAATATTAAAAATTATAAATTTAAAAAAATCCCTAGAAAAAAATTACAAAGCAGAAAACTAATTTTGAAAATGGAAAAAACTATGAAAGAAAATGCAAAACTCATAAATAAAATGAATTTTTCAAAACTGATTTAATATTGATTAGAAAAATATTTCAAGAATTTTAAAAATTATAAATTCAAAAAAATCCCCCTAAAAAATTACAAAGCAGAAAACTCTTTATTTTGAAAACAAGGAAACTTATGAAAGAAAATGCAAAAATCATAAAATAAAATGAATTTTTTAAAACTAATTTACGATGGGTTAAACAATAACATCTGAAGAATTTTAGAAATTATAAGTTCGAAAAAATCCTCCAAAAAAATGACAAAGCAGAAAACTCCATATTTTAAAAATGAGAAAAATTATGAAAGAAAATGCAAAACTCATAAAATAAAATGAAATTTTCAATACTAATTTAATATTGATTAAACAATAATATTTGAAGAATTTTAAAAATTATAAACTCAAAAAAAATTTTCTCGAAGAAATTTATGGAGTAAAAAACTCTATATCTTGGAAATAGGAAAAATCCTAAACTTATAACAAATAAGTGAAATTTAAAAAAAAAAATGATTTATGGTGGATAAATGTGAATATTTAAGGAATTTTGAAATTCAAAACTCGAGAAAATTTCATAAAAAATTCTATAGATAAAGAAAGGCTCGTATTTTAAAACTAAGAAAATTCTCAAAAAGTACATTGAAACTTATATAAAATGAATTAAATGAAACATATTATCCAAAATATTAATTTACAAAATGGTAAAGATGAAAGTTCAAAATTCAAAAAACTTTTATCAAAAAAATTTCACGAGATTGTTACTCGTGGTACTATAGAAAACTCAAAATTAATTACTAAAATAGGTAACTTGACATCTTGTGGCATAAAATGCAAATAAATTTTTCCTTGAATATTCCTAATTTTTTTTGTGTGCTTATTGACATAAATACAACATAGGTATCAATAAAAATATATGACAGCTAATTTCCTAAATTGTACGAAAAATTCTTGAAAAATTTTTGTATAATTCCTAAAATTAGGAAATTTGACCATGATATCATCCATAGAAATAGCTTTTCAAAATTTTGACAAGAAAATATTAGAAAATAATTTTTCTTTTAAATATTCATCTTGTATATTTGAAACTAGAGATCAAAATATGACTTTTTCTGTCACACGAACTTACAACCATCTAAATATGGATACAAAGGTTTTAAGAATGTTTGGTTCATCTGAAAAAAATCATTCTGAATGAGCGCTGCCGCTAAGTTCTCAACCTCGGATATTCAAGATTAATTGAAAAAAGGACCCAGACAAAATTAAATGCCTACGAGCATCAAGTGCTGGTCAAATGTGTCGATGCTTCCAAAGCCAAAAGGATCTTAGAAGAGGTTCATGAAGGGATCTGTGACATATATGCCACGGCATCGAATGGCAAAGCCAGTCATGTGATCGAGCTATTACTGGTTAACCCACGAAAGAGACTGTATTGACTATGCTAAAAAATGTCACAAATGTTAAATTTATGCTGACAAGATCAATGTCCCACCCTCATCGCTTTATGACATGATAGCCCAATGGCCTTTCTCTATGCCAGAAATAGATATGATTGGGCTTATCACCCCTAAGGCTTTCAATGGGCATTCATTCATTCTAGTAGCTGTTGAATACTTTACCAAATAGGTAGAGGCAGCCTTATATGTCGATGCCACTAAATTAGTTATGTGCAAGTTCATGAAATGAGACATCATCTATCAATATGGGCTTCCTAAATAAATTATTATAAACAATGCTTGCAGCTTTAAGTAGTATGCTATCAATTCAAAATCTAACACTAAAATTTGGTGCCATACCATTAAAAAATGAATGGGGCAGTCAAAGTAGCCTATAAGAACATCAAGAAAATAGTCGAGAAAATGGGTAAGGCTTGCAAATACTGGCCTGAGAAGCTACTTTTTGCACTCCACGTATATCATACTTAAGTTCAAACTTTTATAGGTGTTATCCCATTTTCCCTATTCTATAAGATGGATGCCTTCTTACTTATCAAAGTTGAAATGCTCTTTTTAAGAGTATTGATAAAAACCAAACTCAAAGAAGCCAAATAGGTCAGGAATAGATATAACTAGCTAAACCTCATAAAAAAAAGTGGATAAAGGCCATCTGTTACTAGTAAATATATTAAAAGCGAATGATTAAGGCCAATGACAAAAAGGCCCACCTACTCAAGTTTCATAAAGCCAAGCTACTACTCCACAAAATCATTCCAATCCATAAAGACACTCGAGGCAAATAGACCTCTAAATGGGAAGAAGCTTATGCAATTAAACAAGCTTTCTCTGGTCAAGCCTTAATCCTAATGGAAATGGATGGAACATCTTGTCTAATCTTGTCACTTCGAACTCTATCAAAAAGTACTATGCTTGAAGGATAAAAACCCCCAAGGGTATGCTTTATGAAAAAAAGTCAAGAAAAGAGTTAAAAAAATAAAACAAAAAAAAGTCAAGAAATAAATAAAAAAATAAAATAGTAAAAAAAAGGGTTCTGAATAAAAACCTAAAAAGGGTGACTTGAGTCAAAAACTTATAAGGGCAGCTCAAGAAAACTAAACTAAACCAAATCTTATCTAAATTGAATGAGGTCTTACTTAAACACCTATTAAAAAAACCTCATTGAAACTTTACCTAGCCCTAGCCATAGCTAATCAAAGTCAACCCTACATTAACTAAATTAGGTTGAAATCCTTATTAGAACAGATCAAACTTTAGCTAAACCTTAAGTCAAACCTTGTCTAAACCTTAGAGGTCTTTAAAAAAATCAGCTTGCATCATACATGGCTCAAAGCAATCTTAGGGGTCTTTAGAAGATTGGCTAACATTGGACATGTTGATCATTTAGGAAAGATCTTAAGCTGTATCAGATAGAATGTTCATGTTATGCTTATCAGGGGCACCGATCATCCAAAAAATTACATTCTTATTATACCTTCTTATTATAAAACCTTTTATATATACTATCTTATTTCTTTTAACCTTTTTTCATCACTTTTGCATTGCATTATGCTTGTCATTTAATTGATAATACTAAATAATTGAATCAAAAGTCACATAATGATTTCTTGATATCACATAGAAAAGATAAAGAAAGCAGGAATAGCTCTATACGAACCTAAATTTTCAAAGATCATGAATTTTTTACATTCAGCACATATCAGTCATGATTAGACGTCAACCTTTCTTAGCTTCCTAGAGTCATCAGTTAGGAAAAATTATTAAAAACCGAGCATAACCTATCCAGTCCAGTCAAGAAACATCGTCAAAACCTGAACACTAGTCTACCCAGTCAAGATACACCAATAACTAAGCCAAAGTCACTTGGTCTTCAAACAGTCAGCAAAACCAATAGAATTTGTTAGAAAAGACCGTCACATATCTTGAAACAAGATCTTCAAATTGTTGAAAAATTCATCAGACATCCTAATTTAAGAAACATGATCATCCAAATTCTTTGCCTGTAAAGAAAACTCAGACACCTCGTGTAGGAAAAACTAATCAGATGCACAGCAAAATTCTTAAAATTTTTTAATCGACCATATTAAATCGTGTTGTTATATAATAAAACCATCTTAATTAGTTACCTAAGTTGTAGATCGGGAGATGCCATCTAAGAATCCTTAAATTCATCTAAAAGCTTTAACCAACTAGCCTTCTCCATTATTCTCTAATTCCCAGATGGTAGAGTGTGTAAGCACTCTTTGTCTCAATCAACTCCAGATTCGCAGGGCTTGATCCTTCTCATTGACCACTTTGTGCCACCAAGTTTAGAATCGTGAGATATTATGATTAAAAAGCTTCAGGTTGGCGCCCAAGTCCAAATCAAAACCCTAGGCATAAGCATCTTGTTTATATCAAATAATAAGGTAGCTCCAATTTTAATTTTAATTAAAATAATTATTTTATTAATTCCATAAAGAACACATATTCGGCGCCAAACCTAGTATGGGTGCCCACTATAATTCAACCTAAACCCTAGTGTCCATAGACAAAATTTTGGTCCAAATTTATTTTATGGAATTTAGCCTATTTAATTTGAATACTAATTAAACTGTTAATTTTATTTAACCTAATAACTTTTCATAACTCTAATTCTAATTCAAAATAAAAATCATGGCAATTTTATTCAAATCGAATAATTATGTACTAATTATCAATATAAAATTAAATATAATAAAATAATAATTTAATCATAAAATAAAATAAATAAATAAATAATTTTTAATTTATTTAGAATATTATTCATATTTAATTAATAAATAAGTCTAATAGATATTAAATTAACTATATAAATAATTAATTTCTTATATCTTTTTAATTTAAATTAATTCTTATATTTATCAAAAGATAAATATAATTAATTTAAATTATTAATTCTTGTCTAGATAAATATTTGATCAAATTAAAGATATATTCTAAACAAATAATACCAAAAAATCATTTTTATTTATTTAATGAAGAAAATGCCCACATTCCAAATGTGAGTGAATCCAACATACGACTTCACAATATTGAAAATCTTTCATCTCCAGATATTCTGATCAATAACTAATTATTAAGGATTTATATTGAGCTAGTGGAGAGAGAAATTAGACATATATAATTAGGCTCCAATAATCTATGTATTAATTATTCTATCCCAAATAATTAATAACATAGTTATTAATATCAGAGTCATACCTCTAAAGACCTCAGATTGCACTCCCAATTATATACATTATTACCTAAGCTTTATAAATAGCCTTTTAGTCTAATTACCTTGTCATTTGTGTAATACTTTCATATGATATCCAAGATCAATTTAAGGTTAAAAGTTTGTTTTATCTACTTAATCAACTTATCTTAAACTTCCATTATACTTTTCATGTGAAAATGATTGTCCACTGCATGTGAACAGTTTATCATTTGATATACAAATTACCGAGACCTCGTCCATTTTCACTCTACCATATAATGCCTTTTAAATTGATAATCTTAATTCTTTATGAGAGCTATGATTCCATATCTACATGTAAAGTTATCAACGAGTATAAGTCATATGCCTAATGAACTGGTATAGTAGCTTACTACTTGAAGACGCTTTAGCCTATAGAACATTAAAGCATACAAGTTATACATATGGAGTTAACTACTTACTCAAGATTAAGGAAATTATACAATGAACATCAAAGTTAATTAATCCATGTAAATGGACTTATTAATGGATTAATTGCACTTTAGTCCCGTCTAATATATCACCACCTCTAGGTAATATATCTATGTCTCTACTTAGGAGTCAAACCGCTCCAGATGACCAAGATAAGCCATCTGCTTAATTGGATTTAGATGACATAATAGTCTTAACATGAGTTACTTGCTTACATTAAACCTATAGACTATGGATTATTGATTTAGACTACTTATCGTAGAATGTTGTCTTCCTGTATATAAAGTCCATTATATGCAACATTCTAACGGTATAAATAGAAATAGTCAATGAGCCATATTTGCTTCCATTTACTTTAACATGTAAATCTAAATGAGGATGAAATAGCAAATGATATAATGAAAATTTGAATATATAAAAATAATTAGCTCAAATTAATAAAATACATTAAAATGTCTTTCATCCTTAGGGCATTCCTAGTAATCTCCCATTTATCCTAAAGGAGTAAATGACTTATGTCTTGCATCACCATACCCTCAACATGCCTTTCAAAAGGTTATCCTTGGACACAATTATAGACATTGACAACTCATTCCATCACCATCTCTTTTATAAACTCATATTTCCTATCTATGTGTTTATTTTTTATAGTGTTATAGTGTTATAGTGTT
>JBBYHL010000629.1:0-12790 GCA_038381835.1 Adansonia madagascariensis | reverse complement strand
GCCTTAATGCCCCTTTGATGTGCAAAATGCCTTATTTCATCCTCATTATTTTGATAGCTCTTGCTCATGCATTTTATATCATATCCATGCATCTTGTTATCCTTAATCCATGTAGGAATCATTAACCTAACATATTTCAAGCACATTTACACATTAATTTGCATGAATCATTGCCATTTTTAGCATCCGTAACATTGTCTTGTCAAAATGCAAAACTTTCTTTGCCTAAACCATTGGTAAAGTTAGCATCCCTATTCATGTTCTGTACCATCTCCTTGTATGTTGATGTCTTCTCCTTGTCAAAATGCATGTTTGATGGCTGTCAAAAACTGATTTTAAAAACCCCCCAAGCCAAGCATGTTAACCTCAACCAATGAGGATAGCATGGACTTAGCATTTTCCTTAAAGTTAGCAAATTATCTTAGGGAAAATTAAGTTTTCCAGATCTAGAATCTCGGTTAAACAAGCTCAAATCTTTTGATTTTGAAATGAAAATGGTCTTACAATTATTCCTTAAATGTTTGTGCCCTTTTTTGAGTCAAAACCTTGAGTGATATGATCAATGAGCTTTTGACTGATATGATCAACGAGTTGTTTCATCATCCCAAACTATATAGGGCTGTGCAAATGAGTTTGTGATGCTCATACCACTCTTTCCCTTCAGTCATAAATGTTCAAACATCAATGACTCAAGTTTAGACCTGTACACATAAAAAAATAAGAGATATCCCCTGCTTTGCTTTGTCCCCTACTGGCAGCACAATTGTAGCAAATTGAAAAATCACATTAAAATCCTAAATGATTTTTCATGCATTTTTTGATATTTTTCTCTTAAAGCATGTTGAATTATCTTTAAAATGATGTCTTATTCACCCTCGGATCATTCCTGATGAGAGAGTTATGATTTTTAAAATCTAAATTGTTTGGAACCTTTGGAATCCGAATATGTGTTCTGGTTAGGCTATACAGGCCCACTAAATGATTTTTCAAAATTTTTCAAACATTTTTCCTAAATGATTCATGAAATCCCTTTTTCAGAAAGGTATCGCTTGCAATTTTTCTATACCAAATGAGTCTGGTGTGATTTTTCAAATTTTCATACCTTGTCCCTCATATGCTCTGCCAGCAGCTCAATCAATCTAAACTTGAAAATTTATTCCCTTAGAAAGTGACTTTTTGGGATATGGGGAATATTTTTAGGTTGACCCTCGTCAAGTTACCTTTCTAACAGTATCTTGTCCACCCTCTAAAGCCTTCAAACCAATTTAGAATAAATTCGGGAAGCAGGATAGCGCGATGCTATCCCCTTGTTTCAGTTATGGTCAAAGTTGAGTTGTTTTCCCGAGCTTCATCTCGAGACATTCGAATGTCATCATAGCACCCCGATCAGCCTCGATAACATACTTTGACCTCCCACAAGCTCATATCAAGGCACAAACATACTTTATATAAACTTTACATCTTTACCACCCTCATCCACAATAATTTTTTTTGCCAAAAGTTGTCCAAACGCTCACACATTTCCTAAATCACAAAGTTTTGTCCACTTATGTTTTCCAACTCGACTTCTCTAAAGAGTGTTAGACGTGCCACTTTTGTGGGTATTCCAACCTTGACCTTTTGAGAGGATACTCCAACCCGTTTTTCAAAATTGTAAAGATTGAAAAATCTTTCTTTGCCAAAATGATTTATCATCCATGGGGATACTCCAACCCGATCTTTCTGAGGGGATACTCCAACCCTATCTTTCAACTACAATTAATCTTTTTTTCTCCTTGGATTTCCATGAATATGTCAAACAAACCTTGTTTAATCAAGAAACCCAGATGCGTCTAAAAAATTATCGATTCGGTTATTCCTAAATAATCGATGCTAATTGCGAGATAAATTCCAATAGTCCATTCCTTTTCTTTATCATTGCATTGAATGAACCATGTTATGTTACTTCATTTGTTGCCTCACTAACATGATTTCTTTGTGATGATTATATGCATTCATGTTTTCAAAATATTTCAAATAAAATTAAAGGCAATGTTCCGCATAGGTATCTCTCTAGTGCCCAAAGTGGAACATTCCATTTTCAAAGTAAAATCTAGAGGTCATTTTATTGAAAATCTTTATTTTCCCCATCTCTCTAGGGCGTATATGAGATTAAATCTTTTTCATCAAAACCTGGATTTCTATTTCTATAAGATTCATGCATTAAAAAAGGGTTATATCGAAAGAGTGACACGTTAAGGTTTGAAAGAATCAAAACTAAGATAAGACATAGCTAGTAAGGTACTGATTTTGGGCATCGAAAACAGGTTCGTACCTCATCGTGCGTAACCAACTCCTGAACCTAAACGACGAATCTTTGTCTAACATAGACCATGGGATAGATGTTTTGAGTTTCACAATTCAAAACATAGGTTTCAATAGGCATCCGATCATGCCTAGCCTAAAATGATCAATGGCAACTCCAAGTGTTGGCCATTTTGTGATGGTCATCCGCGACCAATAAGATGAGCGATTCGTTTTATGGTCCCCTTCATTGTATCACAAGTGGAGAATCTGTACTTTCTTATTCTCATCACGTCGTGAAGGAAAAGTCTCGATGAAGAAGACATTCCCAAGTCAGAAAATTTTAAGTCATATCCACCCATAGATCCATGAGGATCCACCCTCGGGGTATGTTACGATAATGCCCAATCTGACACGTGCTGGTATCGATTTAGAAAGTTCTTAGCCGAGGTAGCCCATGATTGGATTTTTTCATTGTCTAGCTTGATAGAAAAAGAGATGATGGTCAGATTCATTGGAATATTACAAGCCTTTTATTGTGGAAAGATAGTAAAGAACCACCCAAAGGACTTTGCAGATGTAGTCTTATTAGGTGGAATGATTAATAAAGCCATGAAAAGTGAATCAGACAAAAGAGATGCCCTTAAAGGCAAAGAAAAAGAAAAAGTTAAGGTTGGGTAAGAGTAAAAGTACAATGTTGCAGCTAGCTCATCCAAAGTTCATACTAAATCTGATATGGAAAGAATGACCATTAAAGAGAACTACAAGATTGTAGAAAACATAAAGGAGGTCAGAACACCAATGAATATGGTTTGGTAAGTCTTAGTGCAAGCCAAATTACTTAATAGGGCCAAAAGAACAGAGGAAAAAACTGATGACTTTTGTGATTTCCATGCTATCTATGACCACACTCTTCAAATGTGTAAAGAGTTTTGTGCTATGGTTCAAAGGATGATGAAAAAAGATAGCATTGAATTCTGTGATAAAAGGTAAGTCTCGTGTACCAAGTTTGCAAATGCGGTACCATTTATCAATGCCACTAAAAGAGAGGGGAATAATTCTCTTTATGGGGCTAGAAAACCATTAGTTTTATTCGACAATCGATAAAGAGCTGTTCAACCCACACCAAAGATGATCATTCAACTTCCATTCCCTTTCCTTTATAAGAACAATAAAGTGATTGCTTAAAATTATGAAAGCAAAACTTTGATCACCAGCGAATCTAGTCAGTAAGCCGTAAACATTGATCTTTTAGGGGTAAACCCCCTAACTCGAAGAGACAGCTGTTATGCCTCAGTAGCATTGAGAAGTGAAATTCAACACAAGAACTCTGCTCTCATTCCTCAAGTACAGAAGTCTGCAACCAAAAACTCAGATCCGATAGCTATTAAGGTGCCAATAAGTGAAAAAGAAGCTACAAAATTCCTTAAGTTCCTTAAGCATAGTGAATACATCATCGTTGATTAGCTGAACAAGAAACCCCCTAAGATATCTATGTCATCACTACAATTGAACTTTGAAGCTTATAGGAATGCTCCCATCATTGTTTTGAATAAGGCCTATGTCCCTCATGACATCTCTAGACGTCAACTAGATCACTTAGTGAGCAACATCACTACCGATAATTACATATCTTTTAGCAATGATGAAATTCCTCATGGAGGAAAAAGAAACTATAAGGCTCTTCACATCACCACAAACTACAAAGGTAGCATGTTGTGCATGATGCTTATGATAATGAGTCGGATGTAAATGTAATGCCCATATCATGGTTCAGCAAGCTCCTTATTGATGTGTCTCATATTCAAAATAGTCATGCGGTGGTATGAGCATTTGATGGAACTTGTAGAAACATTGTGGGAAACATTACCATTCCACTCTAAATTGGCTTATGCATTTATGAAGTAGACTTTCATCCGATACATATTGCTATATCTTATGACTACTTATTGAAAGACCTTAGATTCATTTTATGGGGGCAGTGCCATCATTGTTACATCAAAAGTTAAAATTCATTATCGAAAACAAAGTCATTAATGTTAGAAAAGAAAAAGATATCATCACTGCTACTTTAACTAATGCCTCGTATATCGAACCAGATAATGATGTCACAGAATCCTTCTTTCAATCCTTTGAGTTTGTCAATGCCATTTATTTCAAAGAAGGGTTGATAATGCTTAAGCTCACCTATGGAAGAGCACTCATATGGGTCTAAAGCTGACCATCAGTGAAGATGCCCAAGATAGAAAAGAACTCGAAAAACATCTTCAAGGGATTGCCAGAGCTTTGAAAGTTATCAATCAGATTGATAAAAAAAGGTTAAGATTCAAGCCTAGTGCATGGCAAAAAATAAAACAAGCTTGGAATAACTAAAAGAAAATGATGGCTCGTCTATGGGAGCAAGACTATATAAACTAATGATATTTCCATCACTTCAAGAAAGTTTTAATCTAAGAGGACATGTGAATATCGACTCCGCTAATGTTATGCTCATACTGATCACGGTGCTTAAAGATCTTTCCATCAATGTAATTGATAAGCCAGAGATGTTAATGATGGACTTGGAGACTAGTCTGTGCCCTTCAAAATTTGTTCCAAGTTATTGGACTGAAACTAAGATTCCTATACTCTTCAAATCTATTTCAAAGTAATGCTATGAACTAAACCTACATGCTTATGCCCAAGAGCATTGTAGGATCCTTTGTATAAGCATTTTTTTATTAAGTATTATTAATGAAAATGACTAAGCATTATGCATTTCATTTTTTGTGTTTATTTTCATAGCTCTTTCCAACTGTTAGACCTTTTTCTACCAATTTTTTTGCTTATATTATTCTTTTTCCATACTTTTAGGTATTCAGATGAAGGTGACATAAATATTCATACTGAAACACCATATATAGATTTTAAGCAACCAATCTGTGCTGGTGAGGTCGAGTCTGATGAGAATTCTAAAGAGAACCCTACACCTCCAGACCAATTGAGACTAATTAAATAGGAAGAAAAATAGATATTGCCATATGATCAACCCACTGGAACCATAAACCTTGGAACTGAAGAAGACTAAGAAGAAGTCAAAATTGTAACATCCATAAAACTATCAACTCAAGCCGAACTGATAAGTCTCTTCCAAGAGTATCAAGATGTTTTCGCTTGGTCCTACCAAGGCATGCCAGGGTTGACACTAACATTATTATCCATAAACTTCCCTATAAACCTAATACAATAAAAGATTAGAAGGATGAAACCGAAAATGCTTTTGAAAATCAAAGAAGAAATGAAGTAACAATTTGAAATAAGATTTCTCAATGTAGTCAAATATCTTGAATGGGCAGCCAATATTAGTCTCAATTCCTAAGAAGGATGGTAAAGTATGGATATATATGGATTATAGGGATATAAACTGAGCTAGCCCAAAAGATAATTTCTTTTTATCCCATATCAATAATCTAATAGACAACACCTCCAAAAATACAATATTTTCATTCATGGATGGATTTTTGAGATACCGCTAAATCAAAATGGTAGCTGAAGATATGATGAAGACCATGTTTGTGTATAAACTTCTAAATTAAGCAGTCGATGTCCTGATCTCGGGAATAAGAGAACTTTATCTTCCAAGTATTCACTTATCCCCTCTCAGTGGCAAGAGTAAGTAGATAGCAGAAGTTCTTTCATCCCCTATTCCGTGGATTGGTTCCAACATCAAGATCAGTGGAGGAGAACTCAAGTCAATATGCTTACCAACTCCTTATCGACCTTCAAATCTCTTATCTAGACAGGATAAGAGCAACTCTATTGTCTATTTGTACTCCTGGCTCACTGTCGGTGGGCATTAACTAGACATGTTCTCTATTGGAAAGGGTGAAAGCAAACCTAGATGTCATAGAATCCTGTATATTGGTAGCAAATCTACGCTGGAACTGGAATTAGGCTATTTGTTCTTGAATCAGGGTATACAAAAGTAGTCTCCTAAGCCAGTTGATCTATCAGATTTAATGAATTCCTTTCCACATATCTGTCTATAAAGCTTCTCATGTTGTCAATCCAGTAAAGAAAGAGTCACAAAGAAAATAGTGGTTGTAAGCCACTTTCTACTATAAAGTGATAACCCTAGGGCTTAAAAACCTGGGCCAACCTACTAAAGGGCAATGGTAACATTGTTCCATGATCTCATGCATAAAGAGATTGAGGTCTATGTGGATGATATGACTGGAAAATCGTCAAAAAAGAATAAACATGTGATCGATTTGCGAAATTCTTCAAATGGCTTCATAAATACTAGCTCAAGTTAAATCTCACAAAATGCATATCTGGTGTCACATCTAGCAAACTATTAGGCTTCATCATAGTGAAAAAGGAATAGAAGTTGATCTAGACAAGGTCAAAGCCATTCAAAATATGTCTCCACCTTGAACTCAAAAAAAAAGTGAAGAGATTTTAGAAAGGTTAAGTTACATAGCTTGATTTGTATCTTAGCTGACTGACAAATGCGATCCAATTTTTTGACTACTTCAAAAACAAAATATCAATAAATGGAATGAAGAATTCCAAGAAGCCATCGATAAAATCAAACACTACTTTTTGAATCCTCTAGTGCTTATGCCATCAATGCCTAGTTGACCTTTAATCCTTTACCTATCAGTTTTTGACAAGTTAATAGGCTGTGTATTAGGTTAACATGAGGAGTCAGGTAAAAAGGAACAAGCCATCTATTATTTGAGCAAAAAGTTCACACAGTGTGGGAATAACTATTCAATAGTAGAGAAATTATGCTATGCTTTGGCTTGAACAGCTCGAAGGTTAAGGTAATACATGTTGTATCATATCACATGGTTAATCACCAAACTCGATCCCATTAAGTATTTATGTGAGGCTCCCATTTTGTCAGGGAGTTAGCTAGGTGGCAAGTCTTGTTTTACAATTACAACACATGTATGTAAACCAGAAAGCCATTAAGGGTAATGCAATCGTGAATTTTTTAGCAAGCCGAGCAATGAATGATTATTAGCCTTTAAACTTTCAATTTCTTGAGAAAAACTTGATGTACATATCCAAGGCAAAGGACATTGTTAAGTGTAATTCATCTTGGAAAATGTATTTTAATAGAGCTTCAAACATGTTAGGGCATGGAATCGAGGCAATTCTTATCTTGCTTAATGGAAACTAGTACCCCTTCATTACAAGTTTAAACTTCGACTACACTAACAATATAGCTAAACATAAGGCCTGCATCATGGTACTCTAAGTAGCCATTAAAAAGGGTATCCGAACATTGTAATATTTGAAGATTCAGCCTTTGTCATCTACCAATTCAAAGGAGAATGGCAAATGCATGATGCTAAACTAATATGTTATTAGAATCTGATTTGGAAACTCAGAAAAGAGTTTGATGATATTAGTTTTCAACATTTACCTCGAGAAAAGAACTAAATTGCTGATGCCTTAGCCACCTTGCCATTTATGTTCAAAGTCAATTGAGGATCAAACGTTGTTCCTATTTAGATGAGCATTTATACAAAAATACCATAAAATCCAAATCTAAGTTGACAAAATCCATGCCCCACCGACACCTTTACATGTTATGATAGCTCCATGAAGTTTTTCTAATGAGTTATGGACATGATCAGACCGATTACCCCTAAGGCTTCTAACAGGCACTGCTTCATTTTGGTCGCTATTGATTATGCCACCTAGCGAATAGAGGCAGCTTCTTATGCCATTGTCACCAGGTTTGTTGTATGCTAATTTATGAAATGAGACATCATTTGTAAATATGATCTTCCCGAGTAGATCATTACTGATAATACACCAAAACTGAAAAACAAAATGATGTAAGTAATCTGCTCTTAGTTTAAGATTCAACATTGAAATTCCATCCCATACCAACCAAAAATGATTGGGGCATTGAAACAGCCAATAAGAATATAAAAAAGATAGTCAAAAGATGGCTAAGACATACAAAGATTAGCACGAAAAGTTACTTTTTGCTTTATATGCCTATCACATAGCAATACAAACTTTTATGGGTGCTACCCTATTTTCCTTAGTCTAAAGCATGGAGGTTGTCCTACTTATCGAGGTTAAAATCCCTTAACTTAGAGTCCTAATGGAATCACAACTTTAACAGGTCGAATGGGTTAAGAACCAATATGAGCAGCTCAATCTCATCGAAGAGAAAAGAATGAAAGCAATCTATCATGGGCAGATGTATCAAAAGCGAATTATGAGGGCCCATAACAAAAAGGTCCATCCTTCCCAGTTCTGATAAGGTGACCTATACTCAAACAAATCCTCCAAATTCATAAAAATGCTTGAGGAAAATAGACTTAGAATTAGGAGAGGCTTTACATGATAAAGTGCATATTTTTTGAAAGAGCCCTGATCTTAGCCAAGATGGATGAGAGCCACTTATCAACCCTGTAAATTTTGATTCTGTCAAGAAATACTATGCCTAAAAGGATCCTAGGATGAAAAGCTGAAAGAGCATCCTATCATCCTTTTGCTATCACTTCAACAAAAGAGCAAAAAATAAAAAAAATAACAAAAAAAAACCTTAAATGAAAACCCAAAAAGGCATCCAGGCAAACAAATAGGTTTAAGTTAAAAACTCGGAAGGGCTATTTCAGTGACCAAATTGCCTTTACCCAAATTAAATCAAGCCCAAAGCATTGCTAGCCTAGCCAAAACCAACTTACCCTACACTCATAATCCCAATCAAAACACCAAATCATAACTTAATTATCCTATTCTATGCCAAACTCATCCTTACTTGCACTTAAAAATGGAAAGTACCTAACTTTAAGGCCTCTATCCTACCATAATGTAATCTGAAGAATCTTTTTACGAGTCAGCCAACACCAAAAGGATTAACTACTTAAGAAAGGTTTCTGAAGACATTCAGTGGAAGACTCATGTTATTAGCATCAAGGGCTAAGTAGCTAAGAAAATCCCTCTAAACTCTTTTGTATCTTAAAATCTTTTATGATCCCATAATTTGTCATAACTTGTACTTTCTTTCTTTTGAATGAAATACAATCATTTATAATCTCTGCATGCCATTTTGCATCATGTTTATCATTTAATTGATAATGCTTGATAAATGAATGGAACTGACAATAAGATTTCCTAGCATTACTTTGAAATATGAAACTTTGCAAGAGTTTTGTTTCATGTCTAAAGACTAAGAATGAACTCATAGGGCCACAGTCAATCTTGCCTTTAGACCCTATATCCTGAAAAAGTGCTCAAAACCTTCTCCTAGTAAATCCTAGCCTAAAGATAAAAGACCAAAGTTCCTTTAAATTGTTGTCTTAACAATCAAAATTTAAAACACCAAAGATACCCTTTGAATCATAATTGGCAATGAGGAATCTTTCATACACACTAAACTGAATGCAACAAAGGTCGCTGAATAAGCTATCTAAGCTCAAGACCATCCCTTCACAATAACAAACCTTTCATACCTTCAAAAGGCAACTTTTACATTTAAAACCTCTATAATCTAGAAAAGAGTTGGTGAATCCTGGGGCAAAAGATCACCTTAGCAAACCCATTAGAGAGTAAACAACCAAAGAAGACCAAAATCAATTACTGGATTAGATTTTTAAAATCATCACTTTTGCATCAATGAAGCATGAATTTCCATCCTTATGCATCATTCATATAATAACTACCATTATTCAGGTATGAATTCCTACTTTCATAAACCAAATTAAACAAAACTTTAGGTACAAATTCATATTTCTAAAAAGTCTCGAAAGGTTCCAAGTTTTAGTCCTAAAAAAGTAGGACACTTTTCTTTTCAGTCCTTAAAAAGTAAGATGCTTACCTACCTCAATCCTTAAGGGGTAGGATGCTTACCTACCTCAGTCCTAAAAAAGTAGGATGCTTACCTACTTCAGTCAATAACAAGCTAGATGCCTATCAAATAAGTCCACAAGAAGCTGAATGCCTATTGAGTCAAAGCCCACACTAGCTGGCGCTTGTATGAGGGGTCAACCTAGGAAATGACAAACCTAGTAAAGAAGTTAAACCCTACAAAACTCATTGAAATTTTCTTATCTATTAGAATCATTGCTGATATACTCAACCTACCTCAAAATAATACTTGTTAGATCTCTATTTTTTGTACGTGCATGGAACCATTATCTTACGCGAATAAAATGGTGTCTGTTTGTCTCTGCCATGTTTCTAATACTTAGCAAGAACCAAAGAAGGGTCCAGACCTTGCTCTTGATACTCAATAACAACCAAAGAAGGGTGTGGACATCTAGTTTTGTTTGGGTCCCCTTCCTTATCAATCCAAAAATATCTGAGATACAAAATTATGCATTTTCCCAGTTGAAGTAAATTTCTTTCAAGGGAATGTATATTTTTAAGACTGATTTAACTATGCTTAAATGACTGCAGGTGCACGTGACAAAATTAGCTCTATTTCAAGGTTCGTACAGAACAAATCTTGGATAAAAAGGAATTTCAAGATAAAATAATTAACTAATATTTAAATTTTTCACTATATCGTGAGTATTTTGCTTACGAAATTTTTTGGTAAAGACTCATTTTAGATCTCAAATTTTCATCTTTACCATTTTGTAAATTAATGTTTTAAATATTTAATTCATTTTACATAAGTTTTAATATACTTATTTTAAAATTTTCTCGATTTTAAAATATGCGCTTTTCTTCATCAGTAAAATTTTTTACAAAATTTTCTCGAGTTTTAAACTTTAAAATTCTTTAAATATTTTCATTTAATCACCATTAAATCAGTTTTTCAAAATTTATTTTATTTTATAGGTTTTGCATTTTCATTCAGAATTTTTCCCATTTTCAAAATACGATTTTTCTACTATGTAATTTTTTTAGGGATTTTTTTGAATTTATAATTTTTAAAATTCTTAAAATATTATCGTTTAAATCATATTAAATCAATTTTAAAAATTTTATTTTATTTTATAGGTTTTTCATTTTCTTTTAGAATTTTATTATTTTCAAAATATAGAATTTTTCACTACGTAAATTTTTTCAGGAAGACTTTTTTGAGTTTATAATTTTTAAAACTCTTTAACTAGTATTATTTAATTCATATTAAATTAGTTTTAGAAAATTCATTTTATTTTATAAGTTTTGCATTCATTTTCAAAATTTCCCCATTCTCGAAATACAGAGTTTTCTACTCTAAAAATTTTTTCAAAAGTTTTTTTTTTGAATTTATAATTTTTAAAATTCTTAAAATATCATTCTTGAATTCATATCAATTCAGTTTGTAAAAATTCAATTTATTTTATGAGTTTTGTAATTTTTTACATATAACAATTTTTTTTGGTAAGGGTTTTTTTAATAAATTTTTTCAAGTTTACTATTTGTAATGATTTTCTTTCAAAACACTCAAATTGATTTTATTATTAGATTAAATTAAATTAAATTTATCATATGACATTTTGTTTCAAATGCATAATTTTTTAATTTTTATAATTTGATCCTTACAATAAATTTTTACTGTATAATTTTACAGATTATACAAATATCTTCCAAAATTCTCTAGGCTTTGATGATGTAATGCATGACATCACCCACTAAAAGACAAACGTAATTAATTTAGGTCAATTTTAAATTAATAAAAATAAAAAGTCTAAAATAAATAAATGAAATAAAAAGAAATTTGTAAAAATTGATGGAAGACTTCACCCTTGCCGTCCTTCATCCACTATAAATAAGTAGTGGTTTTCTTCATTTTAAGTCTTTAGGCTTTAGCAATTTCCATGAAAAAAAAAGAAAAACACTAAAGAATACCTAGATTTTAAAGCATTTTCGAGGTATAATTCTTGTAAATTTCTTAATTTTTGTTTATTTCTTGTTTTATTCCTCTTTTTAATGAGCCAAATGAATACTTGTGCTCATGATTCATGTTGAAAGGCCAAGTATGTTGTCTATGCTTAAAGTTTTCGATTTTGTTGTTTTACTTAATTTTTATTAGAAATAGTTTGATTTTCTTTGAGATTATTTGTGTTTCTTGACGTATACATAGTTATTTTTTGGAATACATTTTTATATAATTTTTCTTAATATTTCATGTTGTTTTATATTGATTTATTCATTATTTTTTATGTTTTTATACTTATCCATGCTTAGTAAAAATTCCAACATATATATATATTGATAGTTATGAAATATGTGATAAAAAATTATTTATTCTGAAATATCAGGCTAGCAAAATCATGTAGGGTAGATTTTGTGATGTTTTTATTTTATTTAGTTTATTTTGTAATTATAGACAATATAGGGATTAAATTGTAAAAATTGCAAATTCTTTTCTATGGCCATCCAAGCTTGGCCGAACCATGTAGGCAGCTTTGAAATGTTTTTGTGCTTAGTTTAACATATCTAAATGTGTTTCATGTATTTTATATCATTTTGGGGCCATCTTGCAATTTTACAAAGTTTAGGGACTAGTATGTAAAATCCAAAAAAATTATTTCAAGGCCTTTCATGCTTGGCCGATTGC
>JBBYHL010000596.1:0-12792 GCA_038381835.1 Adansonia madagascariensis | reverse complement strand
GGGTTCGGGTTTTTTCGGGTTCGGGCCATTGACTTTTTTGTCAAATCAGGTTCGGTTCGAGTTCGGGCTCGAGTTTTTTCGGGCAGATTTTTGGGTTCAGGTTCATTTTGCCACCTCTAATCCCGCGCTATAGTATCGATACAATACCAATAGTATCGATGCATAGTTCAAAAAAGTGACTGTTAAAACTTGTTGTACTGATACTGAGATTTGAGTATCGATATTATGCAAGCTGTATCGATACGATACCTTTGTATCTATATATATAAGGGTTTCAGCCAAACATAGGCTACTACCAAACCTTGTATCGATACTCATAGAGTAAGTATCGATACTAAGCAGCCTGTATCGATACATTTGAGGGTTTCATACAAACCTTGGCTACTGCCAAGCCCTGTATCAATACTTATGGAGTGAGTATCGATACTAAGCAACCTGTATCGATATATATGTTCTTTGTATCAATACATTTGAGGGTTTTATGCATAGTATCAATACATATGTTCTTTGCATCGATACTATTCTTCAAAACTTGTTTGTGAAATCATTTTTGTTGACTCAAACACATCTCAATAATTACAAACTTAGTATTTTTAAAGATGCTTTTCAATTTAAACAAAAATACAAAGTTGAGTATTATTTAACTTAAGTTTGTTTGCTATATCAAAACCGAAATCAAGGTTAACAATCTTAAAGCAATTACATTTAATAGTTGTTTGTGGTTAATTTAGGAAAACCCAAGAACAACAATTCTCCTCTTTACACTTGGATACGTGGCTAGGTTAAAAAATAATTGAGCAAAAAAATTTTTGCTCAATTGTACACAATGGTGTTGCATAACAAGGATTATATATACCAATGCCTTCACCAAAACCTTAGATTAGGATTTCTCTTTTTATCTTGTTTTCTCCCCTTGGAACATTTTAATTAAATCTCTTATCTTATCCTTTTATACTTTTGCTCAATTAGGTTCCCTTTAATCGAATTTTATTTTTAGGAAAAAAAAAAAAAAGTGGTCAATGATTTTTTAGCCCATTAGGTTTTCAACATGTAAGCAATATAAATATAAATATAAATTGTAATCCAACTACAATTGTGCTCAATAGATTTATACTCACCTTGGGTAACATCTGGCAGTGTAGCAACCCACATATTAGAAAGTTATTATGGTTTTAACTTAACATTTGAATAACCAGTAAATCAATGTAACTAAATCATTTCACTATATATCTTGGAAAAACTATGAGTATAATCCAGTAAATCTCATAACATCATTTTATATTAGTTCTTGCAACTCATAATTAACTTTATGAATTTTAGAATGTTAAAAACATTCTAAATTCATTATGCTTTAACCAAAGACTTCATCAAATTAACCTAAACTAAAAACAAGGAAGATATGGCACTTTGTTATCATATGGAGTAGTAAATCCATTCTTGATAGTTTGTTTACTATGGCATGCTTTATGCTGTACTCAAAATCACCCCATTTAGGCTTTTTATTAGGGTGTTAGATGAAACCAAAGTGTGATAATTCATGCACAAGATAATCTGGTATAAAAAATTTGAAGACTAATACAATTGATGCAAGAGAAATTTCTCTAAGCATTTGAGTGAGATGTCAAATATAGTTTTTAAAAAGTGAACCATGTTCAGTGAATTTATTTTTATAACAAACACTCATATGTCAATCCTAAGTATCCATATACCTTTTGAGAACGATTGCTTAATCATAAAGTAAGAACTTAACATGTGGTAGTTCTTTGGGCATTTGGGTTGGAGTTAACTATGACCTGAGACAGGAAAAAGAGACAAAGAAATGGGGGGAAAAGGGAAGGAAAGAAAGAAGGAAAAAAGGAGGAAGGGCTACTTGATGGGATTTAACTAAGGTTGATTCTTTTGTTTCACTTCCTAGCTCTTGAAACTCTAATTTTATCTTTAAGTTCTTGCTTTTGGATTGTTTTTGCTAATATATAGCTTTAGTTTTAAAAATTTCCTTCTAAAACCAGTTTTCAAAAAATCCATGATGCCATGAATTTGTTGATCCATAACTATAACGGCGGTTGGTGATGGATGAAGGCGATTTAAATGCCATGATTATCCTTGAATCCCTCATTTCAAAATTTCTTCAAATATTCCCATGGATTTATTGGTTAATGGTTAGAACTAGTTAATAAAGTTTTCCATGCAAAATAAAGTGAAAAAAACATATCGAAAAAAGAAACAAAAGTTCAGAAGTTTTGTTTTTAAAACCCAACGACAAATAATTCCCTTGTTCATCCCTTTTAAAACTTGGGATAAATTTTTTAAAAGATTCTCTTTGAACCCCCCAAAAAAAAAAATTGTTTTCATTTCAAAATATTTTAAATTTTGTATTTGTTGGTTTTTCATCCTCAGATTGGTATTGATAGCAATTTTAAGATGAGTTTTAGGGCATGTCAGAAGGCATCCAAATGCCCTATTCATGGCATTCTGGTGCACCATTTTTTAAAGCGAGCTACGTAAGTTTTAAAGTGGAACATGTAGATGCCCGACCTCGATTGGGCTTTCAGATGCTTTTTTTTATTTTTAATTTAAAAATTGATTTCCAAAAAAAAAAAAGGATTCAAATGCTCTTTCGATGACATTTGACTGCTCAAAATTTGATTTTCAGCTTCTATAAAATTTTTCTTGAGCATTCGGATGCCCTCCATATCTGAATTCCCCTTGTTTTTAAGTTAGAACCGTTTTGCCCATGTTGGGCATTCAAATCCATTACCATGGCATTCCAATATCACACCCTTTTGGATTTTCCAATAATAATTGTTTACAAATGAATATCATTTACATTTGATAGTTCATTGTGAAATTTCTTAAACGAAAGGTGGTTTTATGAATTTTGCCAGGAATTTAGATAAAATTCTCGGACATTAAACATTTAAATTAATTACTAATAAAAAGGTTTTATCAAAAAGGATTTTAAATAAAAGACTTTTAGAAAATTTTTTTAATTATTGAAATTACGATAAATTTTTGTCAAGATTAAAAGATAACATATGATAGTTAGTATTGTTTTCGAACTAGAGTTACAATAATGTTAATAATTTTCCCACTCATAACCATTTTCTCAACCTTACTCTAATTTTCTTTGGTTTTTATGCAAACCTTAAAAATTTTTCATTTTAACATATCTTAATAAAATTTAAAGCTTTTTTCAGTGCTAAACTTTTATAGGTGCTGGCTAAAAATTTGGTGGCAACTCCTTGGTGCTTAAATGCTTTCCTTTTTAAGTCCTAACCGATGAAATTTGCTACAATAACATGTCAATTCCACTGAACAGTCTTTCAGAGAGTCGGACCGTTAATCATGTATCATCTGTGCATCCTCCACCGATCGGTATAGCTACTGCCGAAGGCATCCACGTCCCCAAATTCGTCCAAAACACATCCCCCCCCCCCCCCAAAAAAAAAAAAAAGTCAACTGCATTTTGATCCTGAAATGAGAAATTTGATTTAGCTAGAGTCCTAGCTCGCTAATCGACCCAAGATAATGCCAGTCGACAATCCAGCCCAATTCGACCAAATTCCATTTCATTTTCTTTGGAAAATTAATTATTACAATAATTATTTATTTGGTTTGGATTGGATTGTCATTGATTCTTTGATTTTAACTTTATCACACTTATTTGTGTTTAATAATAGAGGTGACAATTGAGCAATTTCGGACAGTTTTGGATTGAAGCTTATTTAGATTTAATTTTTTTCGGGTTTAAATTTATTTGAGTTTGAGTTTATTCAAATTTGAGGTTTTTTAAGTTTGAGTTCGGATTTAAATTTTAGTATGTTTTATATTATTTTTTATATTAATTATAATCACTTTTACATAATTTAATATTTTTAAAAGTAGATTATTAAATTATTATTTTTAAGTAAATTTTTATTATAATATGATATTTTTAATATATTTATTTATGAAAATCTATATTTATATATATAATTAATTTTTAAATAATTTATTATTATTATATTATATATTGCAAATTAATCATAGTGATATTTAAAATAATTAACATGTTTTGTGTTTGTCATATTTTAATTATTTTTAATTATGCTTGCGTTGTATAATTATGTTGCATTTAAAATTTTTAATTTTGTATCACATGTCGTTACTCGTTATGTTTGTATTTGTGTTACTTTTTATTTCATAGTCATATTCAAAGTATTATTTTTTTGTATAAATTTGATATATTAATAATTCATTTTATATAAATTTGGACATATCTACATATTCTAGTTATGTTATATGATTATATCTATATTATAATATATTAAGACATAGAAAACTTAAAATTTTTAAAAGAGTTATGTATAAAACATTTCTCTCAAAACAAAATATAAATAAAATAATACATAAAATAAGTATCAATAAATTATTAATAGTATTATTATATTTTTTACAATATTTCTATAAAAATATTAAAATAAGACATCCCGAGCACAAAATTATATTTTGTTTATGTTATTTAGCTATATATTTTATTTTTTAAATATACTTTTAATATTAGTTTTGCAACCATAAAGAATTAATAAAATTTTCATCTATAATAATTTGTAGATTTGATTTTTTGAACATTGGAGCAATACCTAGAAACGACAGATGAATTAAATATTTTTATAAATTGATCAAGATCATAATTTTTTTTAGTCATTTAGTGTTTTTATATTATATTTTTTTCTTTTTTATAGTTAAAGTACTATTAAATTTAGTTTTCAAAAGTGCTTTTCACACTTGCTTTAACCTTTTTTTAACTTGATTTTTATTGTTTTATGATGTCATCTTTATATTCTCTTATATTATGTTGCTAATAGAGGTGTTCATGAGTGAGGCCATGGCTTGAAAAATTTTAAATTCTAAGCTCAAGCTCAAATTTGACCTAGCTCGGCCCCTCCATTTAGGTCAGGATCACTTTTTATAATATTAAAATAATTATTTTTATATTAATATTTATATATTTTATAATTAGATTTAAATAAAAATATATTATTTTATTTTAAAAAAATACTATGAGTTAATCCGAAACTTAAAATCTAAGACCTAGGCTCAGATCCAATCAAGTCGCCTGCTTGTCTTGTGGATAAGTCTAGTTGCTAGTCTAAGTCTTAAATATGATTTTTTTTTTCATTTTTGATATGATATTATCTACTATGACTTTCATTTTTTTTAATTTATGTTATTATTTTATTATACTATTATCGGACTCTAATTATTATTACTTGAAACAACTACAATATAATAAAAATAATATTCAAAGAAGCACTTAAAATTTCACTATTAAAATACATAAACACTCAATATTCAACAAGTTTAACTAATTAAATTAAAAAAATATGATAAATGGATGATATACTCCATTGATAATATTTTCAAAGCTCAAGATATGATTTATTCTTTGATGAATTATTATTTTATCATATATAAAATATAAATTAAACTTTTAATATTTAATTAAATTATTAAAAAATATTAAAATAAAATTAAAAATTAAAAATTTTTGCTTCATAAAAAGTTATTTAATTACTATTTATTATTTTTATTTTTAATATTAAATTAAATTTAAATTTTTTTCAGATTCAGGCTATTTCAAATTTATATTTTTTCTAATTCAAGGTTTTAACTTTTTTATCAAAATCTAATCCAATTTAAAGCGCAAGCTCAAGTTTTTTTACGTAAATTTTCGAATTCAATTTATTTTGCCGTTTCTCTTTAATATTATCAAAGCACAGACGCTTTGACAACTGCCCAGAATTCCCGGGTTTCAAAATTAGATTTAGTCCTTTCAAATATGCTTTCTCTTGCGCTTCCACAATAAATAGCTCTTACAAGCCCGAGAATATCCGGCTCTTTTCAGGTATGATATCGTCTTCCTTGATCGCAATTAATTCCTTGTTAATCACTTTTTAACTCAATTAATATTAACTCTCATCAACCCTCTCCTCTTCTGGCCCTATATTGACCTCGTTTCGGCAACAAACTAATCCAGTTTAGCCCCCGAGTCAAAAAAATCAAATTGGATTAGTTGAATTAGTTTAATTAGAAATTAAATTATAAGATCTTAAAATCGAAAATCTATAGGATCAACAAAAAAATTGTTCAACCAATTAGAAACCAATAAAAAACTAGATAAAACTGATAAAAATCGATTTTATATTTATTTTATAAATATATATATTTTAAATTTCTTTTATAACGATGAAATTCGAAACTTTAACCTTTTATTTTTTTATTAAAAATCATATTATTTAGGAAAATACATATTTTTATTAATTATTATTATATTCAATTTTTATTTAATATTAAAATAAATTTTTTATATTTAAAATTATTTTGTTGAACAGATGAGCAAATCGAAAAACGGAAGCCTTACCGGTTTGACCACCGGTCCATTTTTTTAAACCTTACAACAAGCTTCTTGTTGATATTGGAATCAACAGGCCATTTAAAATGCAGCTGTATATGATGAATTTATCTGGCCCTCAAGTTTCTACAGTTTAAATTGAAGTTCCTGAATTTAACTTCAAGTAACAAAAGGAACAATTTTGGCAAATTCACATTTTACATTGCAATTGCTTGTTTGCATAAATCACAACATAGGAGAGGAAAGACCTATTGCTTTACAACACTTAATGAAAAAAATAAAACAATTGAATCTCAGCCAAGGACAGTTAGCTACCTTGAAGAAAAAGGGTAGTTACAAAAACAAACAAGTTCCTTCAAAACTCGTTCCTCCACCCAGCATGAACATCAAGTAGCATCCCCAGAGGTCCCTGAAGACTCAGCGACATCTTCCAATTTCAACGTTATTGCAACTTCTTCAATCATTTTGCCTCTATCGGCTGACCCAGATCCATCCACAGCTCTGTTAAGCCTTTTCAACCAAATATCATAATCAACTGGATATGGTGTTCCACAAAGACTATCCACATAATCAGCAAATGCCTTCAGTAAAGGTGAAACTTCACCTAGATGCTGCTGAATTGATCGTGTTGCCCAGCTTTTCTCCCTCCATTGCAGAGCAGATTCAATAGAATCCTGTTGCTGCATTGTGCCCCCACAAACAAAGAGAAGGAGGTAGACAAGGCTCTCAGCATCAGATGAGGGACAGAGTTTCCCATGCTGAAGCGCATGAGAGGACGAGAACTGCAAATTTATTGCTGGGCTGTCCCTGTCTTCCAAAACTGCACGACCCCATGAAATTGGGACATACGATACTTTGTTTCTTGTACCTTGCATGTCAAAAACACGGATTATGTTTGCAGGAGCAATATCACCATGCAGGACATTGGCAGTTGCTGCACTTCTTAGAGCAGTTAGGCAGTCTCGGCAGCACCGTAATGCATCATCTGAGGAAAATGGGCCGTCCCTAGCAACTATATATGAAAGTGGTTCCCCAACTGGATATGTAACAAGAATTGGGGTTCCACACCAAGGATGATCGCATCGTCCACTTGGACTCGGCTTCTTGCAATGACCAGAATGTAAAATTCTGCCAGAGGCAATTATTTCAGGCAAATATTTGCTTGAAATCCCTTGCTGTTTCAATATTTTTAGTACCTTCGTTTGCCTTTGCACTTGATACCATAGACTCATATCCTCCCAAGAAGGTTCAAGTCTGGATGGATGGGCACCAACATGCAAAGTTAACAACTGTGCAGGATAATCTAAAGAAATAGCACCATATAGAAAATAGTTGCCTCCTATGAAGGACTCCTGTATCTGGAAACTTTTCTGGCCCTGTTGTTGGTCCTCCAATAGCAATATCTCGCCCTGCTTAAGCTTCAATGCATTCTCTACTCGGGGATTATCACTATGGTCAAGTTCAATAATCTCTCCATGTTGATAACCATCATGTTGGTAAGGTACTATAGCATTTTCATACTCAGCTAGGTGGTATTCTATCCTACGCTTGTGCAGACGAAGGCTATGATCTGAGGCCAATGAGGCTATTGACTTTCTTGGTGGTCCAATCCACTGAATAATGGAATAGAAGATAGCTAACTGTACTTGAAGAGTCCCCAGGTCTCCCCAATTTGCATTCCCAAGCTTATTCCATATTCTGTCCGCTGATGAAACAAGGACTTCAGCATGAAATTTTATCCATTGGACCACAGACTGGTACGGATCAGCAGCGTTCAATTCAAGTCTACTAAGATCACCTCCAAGTTTTACCACTGCACCAAATTTAGAATCAAAAACTATAATGAAAACAGAATCAGTAGCAATGGTTCTGGACTTGCTCAAACTCTTTGAAATAAGTATATGAACGCCATAAAATAGGGCTTCACATATGGCGCTACCAGACAATCTTAACTTGTTTCCAGACAGAATATCTTGTCTAAATAAGGCAAAAACCACTACTTGATCCCAATTAACTTTTAGATCATTTCCGCTTTTAGATATTAAAGCTAAACCATGTAGCTCTTCTAGCATTCCTCTTGATATTGCCTTCTCGACAGAATAAAACTTAGATACAGGATGACGGAGACAAGACAAAAAGAACGGCAATGATCCACTTTTGTGCCAAAAAGTATGCCACAGGCCATTTACAATAGCATGAAGAAAGTCTCTCAAAGCAAGATACTCATCTTCCTTTAAACCATTAGAAGCATAAGGAGAACATGGCATACGGCACAGTTGCTGAAAAAAAACCCCTTCCAATGCTAAATCAAGCTTGCGCAGTTCATCAATAAGAAATGGGGACCTAAAAAAAGACTGCTCCCCTGTGACACTATCCACACAAGAATTTTCCAAAACCCAATCCTTAAGAATCTCTTTAAATAACTCCTGGTCAACAAAATTCTTTCTAAATTCCTTCAGGTCCTTGTAGACTCTTCTTGAAGTTGGAAAGAGCCTGCTTGAAGATGAAATTACAGACAAACTACGGCTGGAGATAACTGCATCATATTACAATCCCAATATTTTTCATTTATCGAGTATTAGTTACAAACGAGAAAAAATTTAACGTATGACACAGAAATTAGACAATTGCATGCATAAGTTATTCTATGGGCAATGGAACCAGGGAAGGCTGAGGAATTTAAAAAAAAAAATGTGGGGAAGGGGGGTTTGGACCCTGCTCTTTGAGTAGGGGGGCCAAGCAGCAACCACTAAGCCAAATGATCAGATGCAAGGCCAAAGATTTATTGAAAAATAAAAGTGAATTAAGATAAGTTTTGTAATATTGCGATGCTCCTACTATCCACTTGTGCGCATATGCATGTCTGCTTATGCAATTTTAGTGCATATACAATGGTGCGAGCTAACAGTTTTACCTTATTGCACCTTAACAAGAATATGGTGTTTTTTATCTGAGTTTGCAACTTAGGTTATATAATTATGCAACATTTGCAAAGTAGTGGTACTTTGTTCAAACTTTCCCAAGTATGATTACTTCCATTCTTACTTACCAAACTATCAGTCTCTAAAAGAATTCAAAGAGATGCACATTCCAAAGAATTTTAAGAGGAAGTACAAATAGAAAACAAACTCTGCTTCCTTAATTTGTTCCTCCTATTTCTAATAATAAAAAGGATTTTTTTTTTTTTGTTGAGAATTTTTAAAGACAGTCAGATACCATGTATAGACGATTCATCAAGTACCAAGTTCTATGTTTTTGTAACCCAGATTAATCAACATTTCAAAAAAAACATCAAAATAATATATACATCTATGTCATGGTCTCATGATGGACCATAAATGCATTATGCACAATCACAATCACAATCAAGCAAAATAAAGATGAACATAGGATACAGTTTTTGTAAATGGAGAGGGGTTAGGTGGCATTTCCTCAAGAGAAAGTCAAATAAAAGGAAGATGAGCCTGTAGAACGAACCGGAGTTGGATTTTCTTAAACTTCCATGTAAGCTTTGCCCTGGAGAGGAATCCAAATCATTTCGAAGAAAACCTGACCCAATTGTTAGTAAGAGTCCGCATTAATACCAGTTTTCAAGATTTTACAGTAGAGTATGGTTGGGTAGAATAAAGAGTTCTTTGCTAAAATATAAAGAAATATATGCTGGCTTCCCAAAGAGATTTGAGAAGGGAGACAGGAATAACCATCAAAAGCATGATATTTACTTTTCAAGAACAAGGAGAGCAAAATAGGGAAAACAAACAGATCAAAGAAAAGAAAAAGGGCAGCATGGCTTTTACTTTGTAAAACAAGGAAAAACAAACAGCAATATTAACATCATTTTGTGCAATCCATGGTGGACTTAAGTATTGAAATGAAGCCTGATGTCAAGTCAATTAGATCCTGTGGACATCCTATATTTAATCTTTTCTTTGGCATAAAACACAATATGTTAATGTAATTTTTTTTATTACCAGAATAATCATACTTCTACTTTCAAAAGAAGAAGAAGAAGAAGAAGAAGAAGAATAGTATTAATAGATTAAAGGATAGTTTTGGTCAACGTCCACTGTCAAAGTCAAGTTCCTTTTCATTGGAGTAGATTTATAACTTTCCATGGATTTTAGCAAAACAAGATTGCAGGAATTATGGATGACATATTAATTAAGGACCGTTACACAGTACATGCTCAAGTTTCATCAAGCACCTTATTGTTACATCATTTTTCTACTTCAATGAGAAATTGTTCCAATGATTCTAGTAAAATGTCCATAGAACCACAACGGGGCAAACAGTGCCAAAACGAATAGAGATGGAAAATTTGTAACCCACTAGTTCGCCGGTAGTTGGATGTTACAATTACATACTAACCAGATGTAAACTTTCTGAAACTTCCATTCAAACTTTGCCCAGGGGAGGAGGCCAAATCATTTTGTTGAGAGCCTGAGTAAATTATCAGGAAACCAAAAAAAATAAAATACAAACCATGAGAATCGCAGTCATGCTGAACATCAGACATGGACAAAATGTTCCGCTAAGAACTTCAGTCATGCACTCATAAGATAATGCTATGGCAATCTAGTTATCTAAGCATAGGTTTGAAAAAGGCGATTTTGGACGATTTTGATTGAGCTAATTCGGATTATTTCTTGGGTATTTTAATTTGAGTGTACTTGTTCTACATCAGGCACACACAATTTGGTTGTAGAAATTTATCAAGGTTTAAATACGAAATGCTAATAAACGGCAATGATTTTGATGCAGTGCCTTCAGGAATAGAAGTTTTATATTCTGAAAGAATGTCTCAAGTAGAGAGAAAACATTCTAAACAGGTATCTGATAGAAAATTTAGGAAAACCAAGCAGGAGCTGCACAGGTCCTCAAGGAACCAGAATATAACATATAGAGAAAACATATCGCAGTAGCTGATCACACTGATTGTGCCGCCATTAAAGACAACAATTCATTGCATATTTGAGGTAAGTAGTTCAGCGGTTGTACGTGTGGAATATAAAATTGTTAATTTTCATATTTTGTTGACTAATTAAGAGAATCCAAGAATCCAGCCGCATAAAAGCATGGAAATAACCACTCTAATCTCATATCAAACTTAGAACAATTCACCCGAAGTTCATTTCAAGGAAAGAATTGAAGCAAACAAGAGTTATTGGATCTAAATGCAGCTGATTGGAAATCTCAAAACACATTATTCACAATTAAAAGCACGTTACCAGATTCCATCAAATCAAATTCATTGTAATTGTAGGACTCCTATATACCAAAATTAGGACGGAAAAAAAACTGGGAATAAAGAATCATATGTAGAAAACAAATATAAGCTGATCCGCTAAAAAAACAAAGACTTAATATTTTCTATAAATAAATCATAAGCCACAAAAAGAAAACGCAAAAGAGAATTAAAAAAAAACATTTCTGGATTAAGAGAGAAAAATATTCTGAAAAAGACTCACCAAATTTCATAGTGAAATACCGAGCAGACAATGCGTGAAAGGGAGAAATGAGGGATGCAAGATCTTTGAAGACTCTAAAGTTGGCATTATTCAATGCAAATGCTGCAATGTGGGGACGTGATCATTGGAACCACTAAGCATTAGGAAAAAAAAAAAACCATAATGTGGAGCAATAATGAGCAAAGAAAGAGATCTTGATGCATTCCTTCAACAATAAAACATTTTTCAAGCTCTTTAGGGAAAAAAAAAAACACAAAACAAAACAAAAGAGGAAATGGGTGTTTTTCTAGTTTGCAATAACAAGTAGAGGTGAAGAGGGAAGATAATAGTTTTAAAATACTGAGACAGACTGTTAGAAAAGAAAAGAAAATTTGCAAAGAAATGAAGACAAAGACAAGAACCAAAGGGAAGGAAGGGAGGGTTCCAAGTTGCAAAGAGAAAAAGGGTGAATGAAACCACAGTGGTCCCCACTCATCCATAGAATTGGAAGTTGGTCCCACTGTCTGACATTGATTTTTTTTTTTTTGCATTCTTCGTTTTTTAGAATCAGCTTATTAAAATAAGTTTATTATCAACTTAAAATAAAATGGGTCGTTAGATTTTAATTACTTAATCTGAGTCGTTGGTTAAAAAAAAAAAAGAAAACTGGTTGACCTATTCACCGGGTAGAAGTATAATTTCAAAACAAAATCAAATGCAATAATAATGATTAAAAGTATAAAGCCAAAAAATTAATTTTAAAATAGGAATTAATAATTATTAGAATTATTCATAAAAACTGTAATTACCATTTTACCCTATTTTTGTCTTATCTTTTGGCTTCCTTTGTCCTGGCAACAATTTAATGGGGGTTGGTTTGTACATTTAGTTATAATCATTTCGTACATCTAGTTATGATGAGTCGTATATTTAGTTATAATCATTCGTACA
>JBBYHL010000485.1:0-12799 GCA_038381835.1 Adansonia madagascariensis | reverse complement strand
CGACAGATGAACATTAATTCTAAAAATGGTAGAAATAGATGTTTTTCTTGTGAAACCAAAGTATCAATAACATTTACTAATGAGAAGAATGTGTTTATGGCGCCCAATCATGAAATGAAAGTAGATTGTTATGTGAATCTATGCTTATCCTAATTGAAAGACGAACCTCAATTCTAAAAATGGTAGAAAAAAGAAGTTTTTCTTTTGAAACAAATGTATCAATATCATTTATCTCAATAAGGAAAACGTGTTTATGGTGCCAAATCATGAAAGAAAAAGGAGATTATTATGTGAATCCATGCTTATCCCAATTGATAGACGAAATTGGATTCTAAAAAATAGTGGGAAGTGAAGTTTTTCTTATGGGACCAAAGCATCAATTCATTTGTCCAAATGAGTAAAACGAGCTTATGGTACCTAATCACGAAAAGGAAAGAGATTATTATGTGAATCAATCTTTATCCTAATTGAAAGATGAACTTCAATTCTAAAAATGGTAGAAAGAGAAGTTTTTCTTATAAACCAAAGCATCAATATCATTTATCCCAATGAGGAGAATATGTTTATGGTGCCCAATCATGAAATGAAAGGGGATTAACATGTGAATCTATGTTTGTCTAAATCGATAGACAAACATTAATTCTAAAAATGGTAGAAAGAGATGTTTTTCTTTTGAAACCGAAGTATCAATATCATTTATCCTAATAAGGAAAATATGTTTATGGTGCCCAATCATGCAAAAAAAGGAGATTATTATGTGAATCCATATTTATCCCAATTGAAAAACAAACTTTAATTCTAAAATGATAGAAATAGAAGTTTTTCTTATGAAACCAAAGCATCAATATCATTTATCCTAATGAATATGTTTATGCTACCCAATCATGAAAAAAAGGAGGTTATTACATGAATCTGTGTTTATCCCAATTGACGTACGAACTGTGCTTCTAAAAAATGGTGGAAAGTGAAGTTTTTCCTATGGAACCAAAGCATCAGTTCAATTATCCTAGTGGAAAGAATGAATTAGGGTTACCCAATCAATAAAGGGAAATAAATTATTATGTGAATTTATTTTTATCTCAATTAAAAGGCAAACTTCATATCTAAAAATGGTAGAAAAAATGTTTTTCCTACGAAACCAAAGCATCAATATCATTTATCCTAATAAGAAGAATGTGTTTATGGTGCCCAATCATGAAAAGAAAGGAGATTAATATGAGAATCCATTTTTATCCCAATTGAAAGAAGAACTTTAATTCTAAAAATAGTAGAAAGAGAAGTTTTTCTTATGAAACGAAAGTATCCATATCATTTATTCCAATGAGGAGAATATGTTTATGGTGCTCAATCATGAAAAGAAAGGAGATTATTATGTGAATCCATATTTATCCTAATTGACAAACGAATTTTAATTCTAAAAAATGGTGGGAAATAAAGTTTTTCTTATGGAACTGAAGCATTAATTCAATATTCGTAACAAAAGGAATGAATTGGGCTTGCCCAATCAATAAAAGAAAAGAGATTATTATGTGAATTCGTTGTTATTCCAATTGAAAGGCAAGCTTCAATTCTAAAAATGCAAGATAGAGAAGTTTTTCTTATGAAACCAAAGCATCAATATCATTTATCGCAATAAGGAGAATGTGTTTATGGTGTCCAGTCATGAAAAAAAAAGAGATTAATATGTGAATCTGTGTTTATCCGAATTGAAAGAAAAACTTAATTCTAAAAATGGTAGAAAGAGAAGTTTTTCTTACGAAACTAAAGTATCAATATCATTTATTCTAATGGGGAGAATGTGCTTATGATGCCCAACCGTGAAAAGAAAATAGATTATTACATGAATCCATGTTTATCTTATTTGACTGACAAAATTTGATTCTAAAAGTCGGCAAGAAATGAAGTTTTTCTTATAAAACCAAAGCATCAATCCATTTATCCCAATGAGGAGAATGAACTGGGGTTGCCCAATCAATAAAAGAAAAGAGATTATTATGTGAAATCATTTTTATTCTAATTGAAAGGTGAACTTCAATTCTAAAAATGGTAGAATAAGAAGTCTTTCTTATGAAACTGAAGCATCAATATCATTTATCCCAATGAGGAGAATGTATTTATAGTGCCTAATCATGAAAAGAAAGGAGATTAAAGTGTGAATCCATGTTTATCCCAATTGAAAGACGAACTTCAATTTTAAAAATGGTAGAAAAAGAAGTTTTTCTTAAAAAACAAAAGCATCGATATCATTTATTTTAATGAGGTGAATGTGTTTATGCTGCCCAACCATGAAAAGAAAAAAAATTATTATCTGAATCCATGTTTATCTCAATTGACAGACAAACTTTGTTTCTAAAAAAAAGTGGGAAGTGAAGTTTTTCTTATGGAACAAAGCTTCAATTCATTTATCCCAATGAGTAGAACGAGCTTATGGTACCCAATCATGAAAAGTAATGAGATTATTAGGTGAATCCATGTATATCTCAATTGAAAGATGAACTTCAATTCCAAAAATGGTGGAAAGAGAAGTTTTTCTTGTAAACCAAAGCATCAATATCATTTATCCCAATGAGGAGAATATGTTTATGGTGCCCAATCATGAAACAAAAAGAGATTAACATGTGAATCCGTGTTCGTCCAAATCGACAGATGAACACTAATTCTAAAAACGATAGAAATAGATGTTTTTCTTGTGAAACCAAAGTATCAATATGATTTATCCCTATGAGAAGAATGTGTTTATGGTGCCCAATCATGAAAAAAAAAGAATTGTTATGTGAATCCATGCTTATACCAATTGAAAGACGAACCTCAATTCTAAAAATGGTAGAAAGAGAAGTTTTTCTTATGAAACAAATGTATCAATATCATTTATCTCAATGAGGAAAACGTGTTTATGGTGCCAAATCATGAAAAAAAAAGAGATTATTACGTGAATCCATGCTTATCCCAATTGATAGAAGAAATTTGATTCTAAAAAATAGTGGGAAGTGAAGTTTTTCTTATGGAACCAAAGCATCAATTCATTTATCCAAATGAGTAGAACGAGCTTATGGTACCCAGTCATGAAAAGGAAAGAGATTATTATGTGAATCAATCTTTATCCTAATTGAAAGATGAACTTTAATTCTAAAAATGGTAGAAAGAAAAGTTTTTCTTATAAACCAAAGCAGCAAATCATTTATCCCAATGAAGAGAATATGTTTATGGTGCCTAATCATGAAATGAAAAGAGATTAACATGTGAATCTGTGTTGGTCTAAATCGACAAACGAACATTAATTCTAAAAATGGTAGAAGAAGATGTTTTTCTTTTGAAACCAAAGGATCAATATCATTTATTGTAATGAGGAAAATATATTTATGGTGCCCAATCATGCAAAGAAAGGAGATTATTATGTGAATCCATATTTATCCTAATTGACAGATGAATTTTAATTCTAAAAAATGGTGGAAAATGAAGTTTTTCTTATGGAACAAAAGCGTTAATTCAATTTTCCTACTAAAGGGAATGAATTGGGCTTGCCCAATCAATAAAAGAAAAGAGATTATTATGTGAATTCATTGTTATCCCAATCGAAAGGCGAGCTTCAATTCTAAAAATGCTAAATAGAAAAGTTTTTCTTATGAAACTAAAGCATCAATATCGTTTATCTTAATAAGGAGAATGTGTTTATGGTGCCCAGTCATGAAAATAAAGGAGATTAATAAGTGAATCCGTGTTTATCCCAATTGAAAGAAGAACTTAATTCTAAAAATGGTAGAAAAAGAAGTTTTTCTTATGAAACTAATGTATCAATATCATTTATTCTAATGAAGAGAATGTGTTTATGATGCCCAATCGTGAAAAGAAAATAGATTATTACATGAATCCATGTTTATCCTATTTGACTGATGAAATTTGATTCTAAAAGTCAGCAGGAAATGAAGTTTTTCTTCTGAAACCAAAGCATCAATCCATTTATCCCAATAAGGAGAATGAACTGGTGTTGCCCAATCAATAAAAGAAAGGAGATTATTATGTGAAATCATTTTTATTCCAATTGAAAGGTGAACTTCAATTCTAAAAATGATAGAAATAAAAGTTTTTCTTATGAAACCAAACTATCAATATCATTTATTCGAATGAGGATAATGTGTTTATGGTGCCCAATCGTGAAAAGAAAAGAGATTATTACATGAATCCATATTTATCACAATTGACAGACGAACTTTGATTAATAAAATGATGGGAAGTGAAGTTTTTCTTATGAAACCAAAGCATCAATTCATTTATCCCAATGAGAAGGATGAGTTAGGGATGCCCAATCAATAAAAGAAAGGAGACTATTATGTGAATGCATTTTTATCTCAAATGAAAGGTGAAATTCAATTATAAAAATAGTAGAAAGAAAAGTTTTCTTATGAAGCCAAAGCATTAATGTCATTTATCTCAACGAGGAGAATGTATTTATGATGCCCAATCATAAAAAGAAAAGAGATTAATATGTGAATCCATATTTATCCCAATTGAAAGAAGAAGTTTAATTCTAAAAATGACAGAAAAAAAGTTTATCTTATGAAGCCAAAGTATCGATATCAATTATTCCAATGAGGGGAATGTGTTTATGGTACTCAATCATGAAAAGAAAAGAGATTATTATGTGAATCCATGTTTATCCTAATTGACTGATGAACTTTGATTCTAAACAATGGTGTGAAGTGAAGTTTTTCTTATGAAACCAAAGCATTAAGTCATTTATCCCAATAATTAGAATGAGCTTATGGTTCCCAATCATGAAAAGAAATGAGGTTATTATGTGAATCTCTATTTGTCAAAATGAAACCAAAGCACCAATATCATTTATCCCAATGAGGAGAATGTGTTTATGGTGCCCAATCATGAAGTGAAAGGAGATTATCATGCGAATCTGTATTTTTGCAAATCGACGGATGAACATTAATTCTAAAAATGGTAGAAAGAGAAGTTTTTTTTGTGAAACCAAAGCACCAATGTCATTTATCCCAATGAGGAGAATGTGTTTATGGTGCCCAATCATAAAAAGAAAAGAGATTATTACGTGAATGAAAGTTTACCCTAATTGATAGATGAACTTTGATTTTAAAATATGGTAGGAACTAAAGTTTTCCTTTTGGAACCAAAGCACCAATTCATTCATGCTAATGAAGAGAATGAATTGAGGGTGCCGAATCCATAAAAGGAAGGAGACTATTATGTGAATTCATTTTTATCTCAATTGAAAGGCGAACTTCAATTCTAAAAATAGTAGAAAGAAAAGTTTTTCTTGTGAAACTAGAGCATTAATATCATTTATCCTAATGAGGAAAATGTGTTTATGGCACCCAATCATGAAAGAAAGGCAATTAATATGTTAATCTGTGTTTATCCCAATTCTAAAAATGGTAGAAAGATAAGTTTCTCTCATTAAACCAAAGTATAAATATCTTTTATTCTAACGAGAAGAATGTGTTTATGGTGCCCAATCATGAATAGGAAATAGATTATTATCCATGGTTATTTTCATTGACTGATGAACTTTTGATTCTAAAAATTGGTGGAAGTGAAGTTCTCCTTATGAAACCAAAGCATCAATTCATTTATCCTAATGAGTAGAACGAGCTAATGGCACCTAATCATGAAAAAATTGAAATGATTATTTGAATCCATGTTTATCCCAATTGAAAGATGAACCATGTTTGTCCAATTCAACAAACGAACATTAATTCTAAAAATGGTAGAAAGAGATGTTTTTCCTGTGAAACCAAGGTATAAATATCATCTTAATGAAATGTGAAATTCAATTATAAAAATGGTAGAAAGAGAAATTTTTCTTATGAAACCAAAATATTAATATTATTTATCCCAATGAAGAGAATGTGTTTATGGTGCACAGTTATGAAATGAAGGGAGATTATTATGTGAATCTATGTATATCTCAATTAAAAGACAAAGTCCAATTCTAAAAATGATAGAAAAAAGAAGCTTTTCTTATAAACCAAAGCATCAATATCATTTATCCTAATAAAGAAAATGTGTTTATGGTGCCTAATCATGAAACAAAAGGACATTAACATGTGAATCCCTGTTTGTCCAAATCGATAGATGAACATTAATTATAAAAATGGTAGAAAGTGATTTTTTCTTATGAAACCAAAGTATCAATATTATTTATCCCAATAAGAAGAATGTGTATATGGTGTCCAATTATGAAAAAATAGATTATTACATGAATCCATGTTTATCCCAATTAAAAGACGAACTTTAATTCTAAAAAGGTAGAAAGCAAAGCTTGTCTTATAAGCCAAAGCATCAATATCATTTATCCCAATAAGGAGAATGTGTTTATGGTATCCAATCATGAAAGCAAAGGACATTAACATGTGAATCCATGTTTGTCCAAATTGATAAATGAACATTAATACTAAAAATGGTAGAAAGAGATGTTTTTCATGTGAAACCAAAGTATCAATATCATTCATCCTAATAAGGAGAATGTGTTTGTGGTGTCCAATTATGAAAACAAAGGAGATTATTACGTGAATCCATGTTTATCCCAATTAAAAGATGAACTTTAATTCTAAAAATAGTAGAAAGAGAAGTTTTTCTTATGAATCAAAAGTATCAATATCATTTATCTTAATGAGGAGAATGTGTTTATGGTGCCCAATTATAAAAAGAAAGGAGATTATTATGTAAATCCATGTTTATCCTAATTGAAAGATGAACTTCAATTCTAAAAATGGTAGAAAGAGAAGATTCTCTTATAAAACAAAGCATCAATATCATTTATCCTAATAAGGAGAATGTCTTTATGGTACCCAATCATGAAACGAAAGGACATTAACATGTAAATCCATGTTTGTCCAAATCGACAGACGAATATTAATTTTAAAAATGGTAGAAAGAGATGTTTTTCTTATGAAACCAAAGTATCAATATCATTTATCCCAATGAAGAGAATGTGTTTATGGTGTCCAATTATGAAAATAAAGGAGATTATTACGTGAATCCATGTTTATACAATTGAAAGGTGAACTTCAATTCCAAAAATCATAGAAAGAGAAGTTTTTCTTACAGAATAAAAGTATCATTTATCTCAATGAGGAAAATGTGTTTATGGTCCCCAATCTTTAAAAAAAAAGGAGATTACTACGTGAATCTATGTTTATCCTAATTGACAGATGAACTTTGACTCTAAAAAATGGTGGGAAGTGAAGTTTTTCTTATTAAAGCAAAGTATTAATATCATTTATCCCAATAAGAAGAATGCGTTTGCGGTGCCCAATCATGAAAAGAAAGGAGATTATTACATGAATCCATGCTTACCCCAGTTGAAAGATAAAGTTCAATTCTAAAAATGGTAGAAAGAGAAGTTTTCCTTATAAACCAAAGCATTAATATCAGTTATTGCAATGAGAAAAATGCATTTATGGTGCCCAATAATGAAATGAAAGGAGATTAACAAGTGAATCTATGTTTCTCTAAATCGAGAAACGAACATTAATTCTAAAAATGGTAGAAAAAGATGTTTTTCTTATGAATCCAAAGTATTAATATCATTTATCTCAATGAGGAGAATGTGTTTATTGTGCCCAATCGTGAAAAGAAAAATATTATTATGTGAATCCATATTTATCCCAATTGAAAGAGAAACTTCAATTCTAAAATAGTAGAAAGAGAAGTTTTTCTTAGGAAACCAAAACATCAATATCATTTATCCCAATGAGGAGAATGTGTTTATGCTGCCCAATCATCAAAAAAAGGGAGATTATTACGTGAATCTATGTTTATCCTAATTGACAGATGAACTTTGATTCTAAAAAATGGTGGGAAGTGAAATTTTTCTTATTAAAGCAAAGCATTAAAATCGTTTATCCGAATAAGAAGAATGCATTTGCGGTCCCCAATCATGAAAAAAAAGAAGATTATTACATGAATCCATGTTTATCCCAATTGAGAGATGAACTTTGATTCTAAAAAATGGTGGGAAGTGAAGTTTTGCTTATTAAACCAAAGCATCAATTCATTTATCCCAATAAAAAGAATGAAGTGGGGGTTCCCAATCAATAAAGGGAGGGAGATTATTATATGAATTTCATTTTTATCCTAATTGAAAGGAGAACTTCAGTTCTAGAAATTGTAGAAAGAAAATTTTTCTTATGGAACCAAAGTATCAATATCATTTATCTCAATGAGGAGAATGTGTTTATGGTGCTCAATCATGAGAAGAAGAGAGATTATTACACGAATCAATGTTTATCCTAATAGACAGATGAACTTTGATTCTAAAAATTGGTGGGAAATGAAGTTTCTCTTATGGAACCAAAGCATTAATTCATTTATCCTAATGAGGGCAATAAATTAGGCTTGCCTAATCAATAAAAGAAAGAAGATTATTATGTTAATTCATTTTTATCCTAATTGAAAGACAAACTTCAATTCTAAAAAGGCTAGAAAGACAAGTTTTTCTTATGAAACCAAAGCATCAATATCACTTATCCTAATAAGGAGAATGTGTTTATAGCCCCCAGTCACGAAAAAAGGAGACTAATAAGTGAATTTGTGTTTATCCCAATTGAAAGAAGAACTTAATTCTAAAAATGGTAGAAAGAGAAGTTTTTCTTGGGAAACCAAAGTATCAATATCATTTATTTTAATGAGGAGAACATGTTTATGGTGCCCAATCATGAAAAGAAAAGAGATTATTATGTGAATCCATGTTTACCCTATTTGACTGATAAAATTTGATTCTAAAAAATGGTAGGAAGTGAAGTTTTTCTTATGAAATTAAAGCATCAATTCATTTATCCTAAGGAGGAGAATGAATTGGGGGTGCCTAATCAATAGAAAAAAGAAGATTATTATGTGAATTCATCTTTACCCTAATTGAAAGGCAAACTTCAAATGTAAAAATGGTAGAAAGTGAAGTTTTTCTTTTGAAACCAAGATATGAATATCATTTATCATAATAAGGAGAATGTGTTTATGATGCCCAATCATGAAAGAAAGGAAATTAATATGTAAATCCGTTTTTATCCTTATTGAACAAAGAACTTTAATTCTAAAAGTGGTAGAAAGAGAAGTTTTAATAAAACCAAAGTATCAATATCACTTATTCCAATGAGAAGAATATGTTTATGGTGCCCAATCATGAAAAGAAAGGAGATTATTATATGAATCCATGTTTATCCCAATTGAAAGAAAAACTTTAATTCTAAAAATAGTAAAAAGAGAAGTTATTCTTATGAAACCAAGGCATCAATATCATTTATACGAATAAGGATAATGTGTTTATGATGTCCAATCATGTAAAGAAAGGAGATAATTATGTAAATCCACATTTATCCCAATTAAAAGATGAACTTCAATTCCAAAAATGATAAAAAAAAAAGTTTTTCTTATGAAACCACAGCATAAATATCATTTATCCCAATGAGGAGAATGTGTTTATAGTGCCCAATCATGAAAAGAAAGGAGATTATTATGTGAATCCATGTTTATCCCAATGGAAAGAAAAACTTTAATTCTAAAAATAGTAAAAAGAGAAGTTATTTTTATGAAACCAAGGCATCAATATCATTTCTCCAAATGAGGATAATGTGTTTATTGTATCCAATCATGTAAAGAAAGGAGATAATTATGTGAATCAACATTTATTCCAATTAAAAGATGAACTTTAATTCTAAAAAAAGTAGAAAAAGAAGTTTTTCTTATGAAACCAAAGCATAAATATCATTTATCCCAATGAGGAGAATGTGTTTATAGCACCCAATCATGAAAAGAAATAAGATTATTATGTGAATCCGTGTTTGTCCAATTTGACAGATGAACATTAATGCTAAAAATAGTAGAAAGAGCAGTTTTTCTTATGAAACCAAAACATCAATATCATTTATCCCAATCAGCAGAATGTGTTTATGGTGCCCAATCATGAAATGAGAGGAGATTATTGTGTGAATCCATGTTTGACCAAATCGATAGATGAGTGTTAATTCACAAAATGGTAGAAAGAGAGGTTTTGTTTATGAATCCAAAGCATCAATATCTTTTATCTCAATGAGGAGAATGTGTTTTTGGTGCCTAATCATGAAAAGAAAGTAGATTATTATGTGAATCCACGTTTATCCTATTGAAAGACAAACTTTAATTCTAAAAATGGTAGAAAGATAAGTTTTTCTATGAAACCAAAGCATCAATATCATTTACTCCAATGAGGAGAACGTGTTTATGGTGCCTAATCATGAAAAGAAAAGCGATTATTATGCGAATCCATGTTTATCCGAATTGACTAACAAACTTGGATTCTAAAAAATGATGGAAAATGAAGTGTTTCTTATGAAATCAAAGCATCAATTCATTTATTCCAATGAGTAGAATGAGCTTATGGTACCCAATCATGAAAAGAAAAGAGATTACTATGTGAATCCATGTTTATCCCAATTGAAAAATGAACTTCACTTCTAAGAATGATAGAAAGAGAAGTATTTCTTATGAAACCAAAGCATCAATATCATTTATCCCAATGAGGAGAATATGTTTATTGTGCCCAATCATGAAAAAAAAGGAGATTATTATGTGAATCCATGTTCATCCCAATTGAAAAATAAACTTTAAGCCTAATAATGGTAGAAAGAGAAGTTTTTCTTATGAAACCAAAGTATCAATATCATTTTTCCCAATGAAGAGAATGTGTTTATGGTGCCCAATCATGAAATGAAAGGAGATTATTATGCGAATCCATGTTTATACTAATTGAAAGAGAAATTTTAATTCTAAATATAGTAAAAAGAGAAGTTATTCTTATGAAACCAAGGCATCAATATTATTTATCCCAATGAAGAGAAAGTGTTTATGGTGTCCAAGATGGAAAGAAAGGAGATTATTATGTGAATCTACATTTATCCTAATTGAAAGATGAACTTTAATTCTAAAAATGGTATAAGGAGAAGTTTTGCTTATGAAACCGAAGCATCAATATCATTTACCCCTATGAGGAGAATGTGCTTATGTTGCCCCATCTAGAAAATAAAGGAGATTAATATGTGAATTAGTGTTTATCCCAATCGAAAAAAGAACTTCAAATCTAAAAATGATAGAAAAAGAAGTGTTTCTTGGGAAACCAAAGCATAAATACCATTTATCTAAATAAGGAGAATATTTTTATGGTGCTTAATCATGAAAAAAAAAAAGAGATTTTACTTGAATCCATGTTTTTCATAATTGAAAGACAAACTTCAAATCTAAAAATGGTAGAAAGAGAAGTTTTTCTTACGAAACCAAAGCATCAATTCATTTATCCTATTGAGGAAAATGTATTTATGGTGCCCAATCATGAAATGAGAGGAGATTATTATGTAAATCTGTGTTTGATTAAATCGACAGATGAACATTAATTCTAAAAATGGTAGAAGGAAAAGCTTTTATTATGAAACCAAAGCAGCAATATCATTTATCCCAATGAGGAGAATATGTTTATGATGCCTAATCATGAAATGAAAGGAGATTATTATGTGAATCCATGTTTGTCTAATTCAACAGGCAAACATTAATTCTACAAATGGTAGAAGAAGAAGCTTTTGTTACAAAACTGAAGCATCAGTATCATTTATCCCCATAAGGAGAATGTGTTTATGGTGCCCAATCATGAAAAGAAAGGAAACTAATATGAGAATCCCAGTTGAAATATGAACTTCAATTTTAAAAATAGCAGAAAGAGAAGTTTTTCTTATGAAACCAAAGCATCAACATCATTTATCCCATTGAGAAGAATATCTTTATGGTGCCTAATTGTAAAAAGAAAAGAGATTATTACTTGAATCCATATTTAATCTAATTGAAAGACAAACTTCAAATCTAAAAATGATAGAAAGAGAAGTTTTTATTATGAAACTAAGGCATTTATATCATTTATCCCAATAAGGAGAATGTATTTCTGCTGACCAATCATGAAAAGAAAGGAGATTATTATACAAATCCATGTTTATCTCATTTGAAAGAAAAACTTTAATTCTGGAAATAGTAAAAAGAGAAGTTTTTCTTATGAAACCAAAGAATCCATACATATATCCTAATAAGGAGAATGTGATTATGGTGCACAATCATGAAAAGAAAGAAGATTATAATGTGAATCAATGTTTATCCTAACTGAAAGATGAACTTTAATTCCAAAAATGGTTGAAAGAGAAGTTTTTCTTATAAAGCCAAAGAATCAATATTATTTATCTTAAGGAGGAGAATGTGTTTATGGTGCCCAATCATGTAAAAAAAAGAGATTATTATGTGAATCCATGTTTATCTTAATTGAAAGAAAAACTTTATGGTGCCTAATTATGAAATGAAAAAAGATTACTATGTGAATCAATATTTGTCCAAATCAATAGACGAATATTAATTGTAAAAATGGCAAAAAGTGAAGTTTTTCTTATGAAAACAAGGCATCAATATTGTTTATCCCTATGAGAAAAATATGTTTATGGTGCCCAATTATGAAAAAAATAGAGATTATTAAGTGAGTCCATGTTTATCCTAATTAACAGACGAACTTTGATTCTAAAACATGGTGGGAAGTTTAGTTTTTACTATTAAGCAAAGCATCAATTCATTTATCTTAATGAGTAGAATGAACTTATGGTACCCAATAATGAAAGAAAGAAGATTTTTTTGTGAATTCATGTTTATCCCAATTGAAAGACGAATTTCAATTCTAAAAATGGTAGAAAGAGAATTTTTTCTTATGAAACCAAAGCATAAATATCATTTATCCTAATGAGGAGAATGTGTTTATGGTGCCCAATCATGAAAA